>JAHKKF010529897.1:0-20418 GCA_019740295.1 Labeo calbasu | reverse complement strand
TTTTATTGCTGAGTTTAAGTTACTGTGCATTAAAAGCAGAAATAAATTAATTAAAAGTCATATCGGTTATCAGCTGCTTTTATTGCCGGAGTTTAAGTTACTGCACATATAAGCAGAAATAAACCCACTAAAAATCATATTGGTTATTGGGGGCTTTTATTGCTGGAGTTTGAGTTACCGCACAAAAAAGCAGAAATAAAGTCATTAAAAATTATATTGTTATCGGGTGCTCTTTATCGCTGAACATTAAGCTACTGCACAAAAAAAGCAGAAATTAATTAATTAAAAAATCATGTCAGTTATCAGGTGCTTTTATTATCAGAATTTAAGGTAAGGCACAAAAATGCAGAAATAAACTCAGTTATCTGGTACTTTCATTGGTGAATTTTTTTTTGGGATTTCGCTGCACGAAAAAGCTAAAATTAATTCAATAAAAACGTTTTTGCATATCAATTACGGAGTGCTTAAAAATAATTGGGATTAGTGAGACAATATCGGTCGATCTTTATCGTACTATGTTCAAAACATCTTTTCTGGGCACAATTATTTTCTAGAGGCAAAAATTCTCAATAACATTCCCTAAATGTGTTAAAGTAATGGTAAAACATCTTAGAAAGATTTCCAACTGTAACAAAAATAGGGAAACCTGATTTCCAGACCTACCCGAATACAACGAAAATCCTACAATCCGACCTAAAATACAATTACATTCAGAAACACTGCAAATATTGCACTAATATTGACACCTAAAGTCAGTCAAACACTCCATTATAATCTTCAAATCCACTAGAACTGTGCTAATATCCCTAATCCAAATATAATGTAATGAAATTCCATGAAAACAGGGATTTTGCACGACGAGCACATGTCAGTCACAGAGCAAATCTGTGCATTGCTCAGCAGCAGATGGGCATGACGGGTATTGGGACAGACAAGCAATTGAGGTAACATATTCCCTTTAACACAGACACGCATAAAATCCCAGAAACACGCGCGCAACGACGACATGAGAGGATCCTGTACGGCAGCACACCCCCAGCCTTTCTTCTATATTTTACCAGCCATACGGTAGTTTATTTTCCACTTCTTTTACCATCTGTAGCAACTTTCCCCCACAGACACTCACAGCTGTCCTGTTTCATGTCTGCGCTCTCCTTTATATTCCGGCGTACAATGCCGCCCCGTGCCTCAATCACCGGGCCTGCATTCTTCTCTTGGCAGTGGGAGTGGGCCTTTCATGATACCAGGGCGCCAGCTACGGCAAACAGTTGAATTTGTCTTTAGGAATCATTTTGCGAACATGAAGCGTGCTGGTTTGTGAGATCCAGACGTGTGTTGCTCAACACAGCAAACACGGCGATCAATAGCCAGTGACGTACCGATCGGCCACTATAATGCAGATCAATCTCCATGTGATGAGAAAGAGATCCAGAGCAGAGATTTAGCAACGAGCAGACTCAGTCTGTCAGGTTTAAACCCAGTTTAAGAGGCTTTCGCTTGGTGGGATTCATTTTACGACGTTCGTTCGAAGCTATTGTAACCGATACAGACCGTAAAGGTCTTTGTTAAAATGCTGTTAACAGCTTATTAAACATAAGATCTTAATTCAAATGTGTCGCACAGAGCCTAGCTGAAAAAACAACACGTTTCCTAGTCTCCTCGAGACGTACATGAGCTGTCTGCTCACCATTCAAATGAAGTCCTCATCAAGACCTAATACAATCAAAGTTTCTCCCGGCAAAGGCCTCGCAATGCCTCGTTTGCTGCCGGCTGGGGCTTAAGACAATGGCACTCTTGTTGAATGGCATGCGCGCACAAAGGCTCCATTCTCAGAAGTTAGCCAAAGTTGCTGTTCTGTAATGAACGAGATGTCTGCTCTCGGGAAGTCTAAAACAGTCTGATCCGTTAGCAGACACAGCGTACGTTTCTCCAACACGGCTAAGCTCGCTGCGAGCCATGAGTTCTCAAAAAACGTGGATGAAAGGAAACGCCGAACAGTTGAACTTGAAGCGACAAACAACTATACCTTATAAATTGTTCAATGCTCTTTTGCCGACTAAAACGTTCAAACTCAGTCATCACAACCCAACAACCCAAAAATGAAAATTCTGTCTTTAATTACTCACCCTCATGTCGTTTTAAACCCGTAAGGCCTTTGTTCATCTTCAGTTTTTTTCTCTCCATTAATCTCCATAGTTTCGTTCATGCTATGGAAGTCAATGGAGACCAGCAACAACGTTCTTCGAAATATCTTCTTTTATGGTCAACAGAAAAAAGGAAACTTTTGAAACAACTTGAGGGTGAGCACACTTGCAGCAAATTTCCATTACTGGTGAACTGTTTAAACTCTTCGACAGCAGAATTTGTTACGACAACGCGTTTTAAGTGTGTAAATGCTCGAACAGTTGAAAACAACTGGTTTTTCAACTATACAAAAGAACTGATTTGACAATTCAAGTTCATACAATATATATAATATATACACAATTGACTTTTTAGAAGCACGGCAATAGAAAAAATGAATGTGATGCATTAATTTATATATTTTTTTTACTATTACTACTCAAATCTTTCTTGTCATTATAAAGTTATACACAATTAAATGGACAGATTGCCCAAAAATTTAAATTCTGTCATTAATTACTCACCCTCATGTTGTTCCAAACTCGTAAGACCATTTATCTTTAAAACACAAGGCGACCATGGTTAACCAAAAAGCTTTTGGTCCCCATTGACTTCCATAGTATTTTTTCATACCATGGAAGTCAATGGAGACCAGCAACAACATTCTTCAAAATATCATCTTTTATGGTCAACAGAAGAACGAAACTTTTCAACAACTTGAGGATGAGCACATTTTCAGCATATTTCCATTACTGGGTGAGCTATTTAAACTTTTTGACAGCAGAATGTTTACGACAAAGCATTTTAAGCACGTAAGTGCTCGAACAGTTGAAAACGATTGGTTATTCAACTTCATAAAAGAACTGATTTACCACCATTTCTGCAATAATTCCAGCTCACACAAAATATACAATATGCACATCCTCCAACATTTGTGTGTTCATCTAGTAAGTTTATTTGAGCTAACTTGACAATATAAACTACAATTAAAAAGTCAGTTTACCCAAAAATGCAAATTCTGTTATGAATTACTCACCCCGTAAGACCTTTTTGATCTTCAGAACACAAATTAAGATATTTTTGATGAAATCCGAGAGCTTTCTGACCCTGCATGAACAACAACGTTCAAGGCCCAGAAACATCGTTAAAATAATCCATGCAACATCAGTGGTTCAAACGTAATGTTATGAAGCCACCAGAATATTTTTTGCACGCAAAGAAAACAAAAATAACGACTTAAATTAACAATCTCTTCTCTTCCGTGTCAGTCTTCGACACACGTTCATGAAAGTACCATGACGCATCCGTATAACTGGGAAAAAAATTGCAAGTCATCCTCTGTCGAAAACATCAGATTGAACGTATGGCTGACGCAGAGAGAAGATACTGTTGAATTAAATGTCGTAGCTTTATAAAATTACGGTTGAACCACTGATGTCACATGGACTATTTTATCAATGTCATTACTACCTTTCTGCACCTTGAACTTGTCAGTTGCGTTGCTGTCTATGCAAGGTCAGAAAACTCTCGAATTTCATCAAACATATCTTAATTTGCGTTCCAAAGATGAACGAAGGTCCCATGGTTTTGGAACGACCTGAGGGTGAGTGATTAATGACAGAATTGTCATTTTTGGGTGAACCACCCCTTTAAGATATTTAAACCTGACGTATGCGCAAAAAGCGCGTATTCCATACGGGCCTACTTAACACATTCTCTCACAGCAAAGTCATCCGTAGCAAGTCCAACACAAGAAGCATTAAATAAATGTGTGAATAAAGGAGGATAAAAATAAAAATAGCCGAGCTCCCATCACGGGGCCCATTTCTCTCTCAGTGGCCGTGCGCCGGGACGACTGAGGAGTTAATACAAAACTAATTAGCAAAAATTGACTGGTGCCAACCCCCCTCATTCCTTTTCCTGCCTCACTACGCAGGGGGACAGCGGTAAGCCCAGAGCACAGGTGTACCGCTCACGCCGGCTCTAGATTACTGCCCACTGCCTCGCCGCTCAAAAGCCTTCGCCGCGGTTACGTCAGCGAGGAAATGGAGTGTGATGAGCTGCATTTTAAACGAATCGCGGAAAGCAACGCACGGTTGAGACCCTACGTTGGGCGCCAACTAACGCGGTCCAAATCTGCAAGGAAAGATCGGCGCTGACAATGCACATTAAACGGATTACACGAATTTGCCTCGCAATCAGGTTTAGGAGAAATTCACCCACTAAAGGCAAGTGGCTGCGCCACAAAACATCTTACAGTGTTTCCCCGTCCCAGAACCATCTGCTTTGTTTAATCCAATCACATTGCAGCAGGAAAAAAAATGGTTCAAAAGGAGGTCAAACGCAATGATATTAAATCTGACTGTGCTGTATCCCATCATTGGATCCGAGCTGGTCCTTCAGCACTGGGCCCGTGCCAGAGTGGCAGGCAGAAAAGATAACTTGTTGCACAATGTATTTTTATGAATGGCCAACATCCGCGTTTTTTTAATGAATGGTACTGTGTGAAAGAGCACAGTGGCATGGTCATTGTTGCAGTAACAGGGCCGGTCGGTGGGATTTAGCGAGCAGAAAGCAAGGGAGGATGGGTGCGAGGGGGTGGGGAGGTCCCAGCCCACAATGTGTACTGCTGTAACCACAACAAAGGCTGTGGTTTATCCCACAATCGCCTTAAATAGATCCAAATTATTGTTATTCCTCAGCCTGTGGAAAGGAAGAGGAATATAAAACGGCTGTAACACAAGATGTGCCAAAAGTCAGCCTGAAGATATCAGCGGATTCGGTTACCGGTGTGTTAAAAAAAAAAGTGTTCTTTCTGTAGCCTTTGACCGGCTTTTGCAAAAACTTTCCTAGAACTTAACACAAAAACTTATGACAGCGCGCCGCGAGTATGCGTCATCAAAGCTAACTAGTTTTGAAAGACACACTGTACAGTAAATCTGTTTAAGAGCTCACATGGAAGTGGGTCAGACGTCTTTACAAACATTACACACGCAAACGGTTTGTTCGACGCGGCTCCGGGTCAATTAAGGTAAGTCCAGTATAAATATCTATCAGGCAGCCTGGAAATGTACACACGGGCCCGCTTGAGCATTTGTTATCTATCTGCACCAGCGGTATCCTTCCATTGTGTCGTGAGACTGAAAACACTGCAATGAGACAAAACTACAGTTCACAACAAGTGAAAGTGACATATATAATGACAGGAACCTCAAAGAAGTCTAATTGAGCTTTTCATCCAAATAAGTGCATTAATACAACTTTTTAATTCTGTATGAGAACACAATATCCTTTTTGCCCAACAGCAATAATTTAGACTTGAACCTTGAATGGGAAATGGGAAAGGTATGTTAAAATCCAAAAAAAATAGCATTCAGTCTTCATTCAGCAAACAAACTGGCATGTACTTAAAAGGAAACAGTCACTGGTGTCATGTTAGTCTGGGTCTCCACGGCTATTAGCCTCTTTCGGCTGGTTTAAACAGCACACCACTTCGTGGTCCAAACAAAACCACCTGTTTTAACAGGAGGTCAAGGGGGCAACCCAAAACCAAAGCTTGCCCTCCGCTTGACTGGCTGCTAATGGGAGTGGATGTTTATCTAGGAGGTCAAATGCCTTGAAGATGGGGTCACGACCCTAACATCTTAAGCCGCGACCTCTCCCACGTGTGGAGTGCTCCTGTCGTAAATTAGCTACGGTTTCGCGTCCTCAGGCCTCGGCGAACACCACATTTGTGTCTTCTTCTAGTTCTCGTGTTACTTCTGTTAAGAGATTTATGGCATCTGACTAAAATTATGAACTGCGCGACTGCTGAGATAAAAAAAACTGGGTTTTTAAATACATGTTGTGAGAAATGCATTTCAATTTGTTTAAAAAATTAAAAAAAAAATGTGCTAAAATGCAGAATATAAACTTTAATATATGAAAAAGACTAAAAAATATTTGTAAACACTTGAAACAGTGCAAAAAGACTGATAAATATTGACAAATGTGACCCTGGATCACAAAACCAGTTGTAAGTAGTAAATACAAATTACAGATTTTTTCCTTAATGCCAAAAATCATGAAGATATTTAGTAAAGATCATGTTCCATGAAGATATTTTTGTAAATTTCCTACCGTATATCAAAACTTAATTTTTGATTAGCAATACGCATTGCTAAGAACTCCGTCTGGACATCTTTAAAGGCGATTTTCTCAATATTTTGATTTTTTGCACCCTCAGATTCCAGATTTTCAAATAGTTGCATCTCAGCCAAATATTGTCCTTTTCTAATAAACCATACATCAATGGAAAGCTCAATTTCAAAAATTTTACGCCTATGGCTGGTTTTGTGGTCCAGGGTCACATATCGAAAGAACTGAGAAGCACAATCTTAAACTTACATAAGAATAACAAATTTTTTTTTTTTTTTTTTAACTATTAGAGAAATTCAAACTTAAGCAAAATACTGAACAACAGTGCAAAAATACTGAAAAAAAATTTAAGAAATACAAACTTATCCTTGCAAAGTATGAGAAAAATGTTTAAAGATAATAAACTTTAGTGAAAATATTATAGAAATATTTAAAGAACTGAGAAGTACAAGTTTTAACTTACATAACAACAACTGATTTTTCTGAGAAACTATTAAATAGATAGAGAACTTTAACTCACATGAGTAAAATACTGAAAAAAGTGAAAATATACTGACAAAAAATTGAGAAATACAAACTTTACCTTGCAAATTATGAGAAAAAAATGTTTACAGATATCACGTTTTTCAGAACAAAAGTTGTTCTTATGTAAGTTTATGCTTGTATTTCTCAGATCTTTAAACATTTCTTCAATATCTTTACTAAACCTTATTATTTTTAAACATTTTTCTCATAATTTTCTTATGTAAGTGTAAGCTTGTATTTATCAGTTCTTTAAATATTTATTTAAACTATTCACTAAAGTTTAATATTTTTAAACATTTTACTCAATTTACAAGGTTAGATTTGTATTTCTTAAGATTTTTTGCACTATTGTTCAGTATTTTACTTCTGCGAGTTTACATTTGAATTTCTCCATTTAATAGTTTTTCGGAAAAACTTAATTGTTCTCATGTTTAAGCTTATATTTCTAAAACCCATATAAGTAAAATAGTGAAAATATTGATAAAATATTGAGAAATACAAATTATGAGGAAAAATGTTTAAAAATATTACGCTTCAGTGGAAAAAACTGAAGAAATATTTAAAGAATTGAGTGAAAATGTTGAAGGACAAACCTAAACTTACTGTACATTTAAGAAATACAGTAAAAGAATTCGGAAAACCCAAACAAAAACCACAAATTACACCAAAAATACAAACTGAAAACTTATTTCCTCTAGCGTATCTGAGTTTTCAGTTTACCTAGTTTGAATCGACTGCCCTCTTCCAGCACTTTCCCCTAATAACGATAGGTAGCCGTATTATTGTCTAGATGAAGTGGGTGTGTTTGTTGGCCTGCACCCCTTTGCCCTGGCAGGACTGTGGGATAAATTTAATTACTGACTTTAGCTCCTCTCAGAAGCCCCACTTTCGCCATCTGTGTATGAGGTCAGGCTCTCTTCAGATGGCTTTTAATCAAGGGGGCTCCAGCAATGCTCCACTGCTTTAAATAAGACAGAGGAGGAAACCTGATCGGCCCGAATGCAGGTCAGCGACGAGTCCTCTTGTTCTCTCGCTGACGTCTCTTATTCACCATCGAACCAAAAAGAAACGGTAACTTCGCCGATTAGGATGTTAGCAGGACGCTCCCCGCTGAATAGGCTTTCAGAACATCAAAACTAAGGATTTCGGCAGGCCGCGGGGAAACGGTGATGGTGTCGTGCTTATCCTCACAAAAAGCTCAAAGGCCCGAGGCCTTTGTGTTCCCACCAAGTCAAAGTAATTCACACGCTCCTGTTTTGCAACCTGCCGTCTGCCAGATAGCCCCGTCGCTCCTACGCGGCGCTAAAGCTCACGTTTTACGGCTTTATCGGGACCTCATCAAAGCGCGAGTCCGTACGGATACGCATTTGCGCGAGAGGAAATGAACGTAATTAAGATGCTCGGTTTGCCTGGCGAAACAAAGTGCGCTTTTTGTCTTAGGTTTGTGCCGCTGTCAGTGCGAGACGGATCCCCTGCCGCCTTCTGCCAATTAACAGTCGCTCGGTCAGATAGGAATAACTTCATATAAATCACATTGTGTAAATGTTTGCAGTTTGTTTGGGAAATGTGGGATAAAGAAGCATACGCTTTTAGCGAATTCCAAACGGGACTTACCTGCATGCACGAAGTAGGCCAAGTACAGGTCGAGCTCCTTTACGGAAACTCCTATGTGATGCGGCTGCACGCACAGCCCGGGGTTCGAGCACTGCGGAGACTTAACCAGCCTTTCGCCGTCAGTACTTTCAAGCGGAATACCTTTGAATAAAATCACCATGACCAGGTCCAAGCGCCACACTTTGTCCGCCTGACGCAGGCAGTCGATTCTCCTCATCTTGCCCTTCTGGTCGGGGTTGGAGAGCACACAGCAAGGGGGCTTCTTCCCGGTGACAGTGAGCACAAAATCCTCGCGGAACTCCGGCCGGATGTCCTTGCGGAGTTTGGCCAGCAGCCGCGATGCCCACTTCTGCTTGACCTCCGGCTTCTCGCTGAGCAGCTCGTCCTTCACGGCTCTCTCCTCTTCCTTAGACATGCGCTTCTCGTGCTTCTTGAAGTATTTTCTCTTGCGGGCCTGCAAGTTGAACCAAGTGTAGGCAAACGCTCTCACATGGGGCAGCAGTGCTTCAATGAAAGGATGGAATTCATCCTGGGAAGGAGGACAAGGGAGCAGAAATTAGTTACTATTTTCTTCAGCTAACGTACAAAAACAACAGCAGATTTTTCACACCAGACACCATGAAGGCGAAACACACACATCTGCATAAAATCCCATTCGATTATTTTGAAAAACGGCCCTCAACTGCAGGACTGTGTCTGTGAACCGAGCAGGGCAGTGTGTGTGTGTGTGTGTGTGAAGCTCGTCTAGGACATATCTTGGCTCTCTGGCAAGAATGCTGGTCTGTAGGGGTCTGCCAGGGCCGAGAAAAAGCAACAACCGACCAGGAAAATTGGAGTGGCTATTTTTATCTGTTCTCCATAAAAATGCACACACGATTCCAAAAAAGCAAGCTACTTCATTCGCTATCAGCGAGGAGTGTGTTGTTTTCACACAGGAGTGTGTGCGGGGCAGATTGCGCCGGGTTTTGGGATCCCTTCACCTGCCGCTGGTGCACAACCTGGCAGAAAATCAATTTTTACAATGTAACGACAAAAACGTCAGTTCATCTTTTTTTTGCATGTGGTCAAAACTCCTTTTTTAGTAGATACGTGGGATTTGCTCTTTGTTTTTTAATCTACAATGAAGATATATTTTTCAAAAATATTACTGTATGATCTCAAAATGCAAGATTTTTCATATTTTATTTAATAATAATTAACATGCATTTCTGTATTCTTCACTGCCTTAATAAAAATAAAAAAAATAGTAAACACTAATAACCGGGCGAATAAATAACGTGTGGTTTCTAATATGAAATAATTTGGGTTTTACACAGAAAATAACTCAGGGTTTTTATGACATAGAGAGAATAATGGCAGACTGCCAATCACTAGAATAACATTTCCACAAACAGCAATAGCCCTGCATCGTGTCCCAAAACCGACCGTGCGAGAGCACGAGAGGGCTGCCAGCAAGCAAGCAAAGTGCACTATGTGCTGAGCGCAGATTTCATTTGAATAAGCGCAGATATGAATATAACGCGCTGGGCCTCGGACCAGTGCCTTTAGAAATTTAACAATTAATTCGGCGTAATTTGGGAATGTTAATTAAATTAATTTCTCAGGCCAATTTCAAGCCCTGCTGATAATGTTGGTTTCGTAATTAAAAATAATCACAGTATGCCATCGAGCAAAAATAAATAAATGTTTATTACAAAAGCTGCGTTTTGTATCATAATAATTACAGCAACAACAGACTTCATATAGATACATATTGCCAGATCTCTTTTGTTACGCCACAGGAAATCAAGGATTTGCATAAGCATATATCATTATTACAGCGTGCGAGAGCGTATATGTTTAATCATATTGTTTCCATCCTGGCTTGTTCGTGAATCAAACTCCCTTGCCTCCGAGGCATAAAAACTGTATTGTTTCATCTTGCATTTAAGCAGTGAATGAATTCCCTTATCTTCCTTCGCTGACTCTCTCCAAGTAACTTAATCTAAAGTCTAAAATATTGTTCCTCAATTACCGATAGCATCTATTGTTCTGGCTTTTTATACATGTACATTATGTGCTTTTTTATTATTATTATTATTATTAAAAAAATTTCTACACTCAGACTTCTTTTTTAAAAAAAGAAAATCAATATGGAAAACCTCCAGAGGAGAATCGAGCTCTCTACTGTAAAAACACGATGTTAACTTTTTCACTTCTCTAGTGATGTTTTTAACCGCTTCCTAAGATTATTTGACGGGTGATACACAACAAACCGTAATTTAACATGCAAATTATAATTACGAGAGCATCCAGCTTTTCTAGCAATTCATGAAAGCTGAATTCTACACGCTCGCAGCGGCAGAACAAACAGCTCTTTGCGTTTTGGAGTGTCAATATAGGGTCTGGTTAGCATGTCAGGTTTTTTTAGAGTCCTAAAGTGTTTCAAGCTGAACCTCGCTGTCCTATAGGAAGGCCTCAGCAGGGAACAATAGTGCCTCGTGGCCAAAAGAGACACGAGAGTTTTAAAAATCTTACGGAAAACGTAACATATTAGAGATTATGATGTTAACACACTTAAAACTATTTCTCAGCTAACGCAAGACAAACGCATATATTTTTTTTATCAACTACATTATGTGAAAAAGCCAAAAAGGTGTTATTTGGATTTTAAATTTTAGATACCAAATGAAAGCAGAGTGCTGTGATTTTTGGCAGTTGGAAGAGTATTTGAGTCCTTAAATACGACACACACACACACACACACACTCAGAGAGAGTGAGAGAGAGAAAAAAAAAAATAGACCTCATACTGCCTTAACACCGCAACAGAGGAAATCAATTGCCCGTCTCAATTATCTTCAACGCAACTATGATTTTAAGACGTTTAATAATAGTGTCAAATTCCTTGTTTGAAAGAAAAAAAAAGCAGTGCTTTTATTTGTTTGTAATGCAATCTAAACAGTGCATGTTGCTTTAAATTTTAAATATCACTTGTTTTTAAAAAGCACTGTTTTTTAACAACACTGCTAGTTAAGTAATGAAATATATGAGCTATATACAAGTTCTTATGGTTGCAAGGTTTCAAGTGTTACATTTATAGTGATTGATAAATTATCAAATGCTTCCCTTACGCTTTTCCATGGATTTCACAGAAATAAATAGTTCTGAAACAACTTTTTGCAACTAATCCGAGTCTTTCATTCTCATATCTATGAAAAGACGAATTTGAAGTTTGAGAACTTTCTCAGCTCGCCTTTCTTTACACATTATACATAATTTGTCTTTTTTCGCATGAATCCGCTCCAGTATCTCCAAACAGACTGTAACTAACACGGTCAAAAGAACGTCGCTAGACACGACACAATACTGAGGCCTTCTCTTTTGTTTTGTGCATTCAATAAAACGCATTTAACCAAACAGTTTAAAATCACATCAAGACTACAGTATAAGACGACAGCTTTTCCAGCCCTGTCACCTCACTTCACCTGCCACTATGATTCACACAATCAATGTGTGTGTGTTTTTTAACCTCTTTTAACTCTTGGTTGCCGTCTATGTTTTGTTATTATTTTGTGATAATTACAAAACAAGCAACAAACCATCAGAACAGCACATTATAAACTAAGTTATCAAACATGACAACAGCAAATCTAACAGTCTAACAAATCTAACAAATTTTAACAGAAAAAAAAAAACTTATTTTAAACTTTTCAATATTTAGAACTGTTGCTAAATATTAGAAATGTACACAGAGTGAAGCTTGCAATAATCTGAATCAAAGAGTTTCTGCTGCCTTGAAGAAAAAAGTCTCATGTAAGCAGCAGAAAAGCTTTTCATTGCCGGCAGCTGGTTGAAACTAAAGCTAATGGAGAAAACGCTATTTTGTATTGATATTTAATAACAAAATGCACAGAAATACGAGTATTCTGATCTCAAATATGTTTAAACGTGTAGACGTTTAAACTTAAAACAGCTGAAGCTTTTAAAGTCATGCAGAGTTTTTATTTTGTATTTCACGAGTGCTTTAGAGAAGCCAGAGTGCTGTGAAAGAACTCTTTAATCTTCGAACAAGCGTAAAGTAACCTAATTCGAAAATATTTCTGTGCTGAATCGTTAAAGAACTTAATTTTTAAGAGAGCAACCGGATCAAATGTGCATAACGTTAACTCCGAGCTCAGTGTAACGTTTTCTTTCCTGCACAGCGCTTAACTTGCTAAATATCAACGTCCGTCACCGTGCAAAAAGCGGCTGGAATAAAATACATCTGTAGATAAATGCGCACAAGAAACATTTATGTGTGTAAGGTGGGCGCCATCCGCCATGTGGTAGTTCAGTTGGCTCTGTCAGAGCCGAAATGCCTTAGTGCACACTAAGTTACTTGTCTTAAGCAAAGGTTAGCCCCTATCCGTGCTGTCCCGGCCAAAGACAGCGCTCAAACGCAACAAACAGAGTTAATAATAGACGAAAATATCACTTACCTGTGTTAGGCATAGCGGAGAATACATATCTGTCGGTTTTAACTCTTGAATTGGCGATGTATATGTTGTGTGTGTGTGCGTGTGTGTGAGTGAGGGTGTGTATGTGTGAATGTATGGGGTGTGTATGTATATGTGTGTATGAAAAGAGAAAAAAAGAGAGACAGAGAAGAAGGGAGAGAGGGAAAATAAAGCCTTGCTTCTTGCTTTCACATTTCCAACTCTGCGAAGTGTGCGCGACGCTTCAGCGCTCCATAGAGCTGAACTTTAACCCCGCCTCGAGTTACACACATCTACTGTACTGTACTGTTAAAGCCGTATATCCAAACTTTCGGCATTATCATCAAGTGCAGCCTTAGAGAAAAGTCCCGACGACGGATGGATGGAAGTACGCGGAGATTTCACAGAGCCATGAGTGAAACAGTGCTGATGAAGCGCCGAGAGGAGCGATTATTTCATCTTGCGGTCATTTGAATAGAAAAACACGATAGAAAAAGTCGTCCGGATGCGTTACAAAACTCGCGTTTGATTCATTCTTCGCTGTCTCTTATAGCGCCGCGCCGTGCGCTCGCTCGCATCCGCCGTGAGGCATGTGGCGGTGCGAAGCAAAACTGAGGCGGATTTACGAGCAGCGAGGAGGGCTCGGCATGCTTAGGAAGATTGTAATATCCTTAAAACCCCATGTTGCAAAAGCTGCCACTTGTGTCGTGGTTAGTTTCGACCTGAGAGAGAGGGAGAGAGAGAGGCAGAGAAAAAAAGTGAAGCAAGCGCACGATTCGAGTCCGCCGAGACGAAGCTCCCGTTCACTTTTGCCGTTCAAACTCTTGGGCTCTTCCATCAGCACAGCGCCCTCAATATCGGCACTAGAGCCATACACATGCGGGACAAGAGAAATGTGCACTCCCAATGCCGTTGCACTTCGTGTACACCAAGTATTGTAATGCTGAAACTGTGATATAAATTTAACTTGCATATTTTGACGTGTACTTGATATGCACCGAATTTTGAGGATTTTCTTCCGCTTTCATTTTAAACAAATAAATAAAGAAGTAGGCTACTTCTGAGAAATAAAGATTTGGGGAAATAAGATATTCGTATTGCATTCACTGCCTTCACTCATTATAATTTCAGATTTTACAAATCAGCAATAAATTTAATGCAGTTCTTGCAAAAGGTGCGTTTGCACCTTTAATGTTTAAAAACAGCATAAGTGCAACTGCTTCATATGCATAATTAATTAAAATACTAAATCAAATGTGATAACATTTAATTATTTTAAAAAAAATGCTGTGTATCTTTAAATAGCCTACACGTTGGCATATGAACAACCAGTCAGCTGGTTAAAGGTTTACCAGCGTTAAGTACAACATGGCACAACAATTCTTGCTTCATTTGGAGAAAGTATGCGAGATTCACATTTACCGCTAATTATTTTTGCCTCACCAAAAGAACCAGTTCAAAAGAGCCAATCGTCCAGGAACCGAACAATCCTGGTCGTGTAGTTGATTCACTAAAAGAATCGACTCAAAAGAGTCATTCTTTTGAGAATCGGACTTGACTTTTTGCGTTTTATGTTTACAATAAAGTAAAAATGTCCGTCATTCGTTTGGTAATCGGACTGTACTGCTTGCGCTTTGTTTATGACATAAAACGTCGCCTTACGAATTATCGCGGGATATAAATCACTCTAAATAACTCTACAAAAGCATTCTTTCCATCACTACAACAGCAATATATACTGTAAACCAATGCTTATTTTTGTTCCTTATGCTCTCGTTTGTTTATCCAAACCTGAGTATTTCAAGCAGCATTTCTTTCCTCACGTGTTGAACATTGTTTCAGAATATTTTGAAACGGCCAGTTATAAGCACCAGTGCTTTCAGTATCATCTTTCATTTCTGTGAGGCCTGTCTTGAAAGTATTTGAGACTGATGTGCGGCTGGCGTGTTCCTTAAGAGCATATGCCTATTAATATTTATATATGAGATTTTGATATTTCAAAGAGCCAATAGAATAGACCACACAAAATGAAATTGTGCATGTTTGTCCAAATCTATCTGAATAGCTTCAGTGATTTAAAAGTAAGAAATGGACACTGATGGATAGGAAAGCGACTGCCAAATGCAATGTTATGTTTCTAATCACGTGTACTGAACGTGCAAACATCATTAATAAGCAAACCTAGTTCATGTAATTAGTTTGGTTGGCACTCAACAGCGTTTTATTATTAACCAACCACTCCGCCTGTAAGTCAGTCGGGCGCCCCCTAGAAAACGGCAACGTGCAGGCTTCATTTCAGTGCACACACAGTGTTTTCCAGAAAGACGGGATGATATTCTACGATACTGGAGAGAAAAAAGAAAACACTATATTTCATAAAGTCAACCATTTGAGGTGCATCAAAATCGCAACCGTGAAACAAACACCAAGCTGAGTTCTGTTAAATCTGAGATAAGTGATCATTTACATAGCACTGTGTGTGATAAAAATGATAGGAAACTGGATATTAATTATGCTCACAACTCACAGTCACACTAACTTGCTGCAGGTGCACGTCCGTCCCTCTGGTATTTTCATGAGCTACTCTGTGATTGGGCAAAGCAGTGAAATTCAAAGCTCACGACGCCGCTATTGGGCAAGTTTTACGCGCATGTGAAGGCAACCACTCCTGCACGCCGCAAGACAAACTCCCTCAGACACTCGGTTTGTCGGTAAACAGCCTCGCGGAAACACAAATAAATTAGATTGGGAATAGAGAGAGCGCTTATCTTCATGATATCGGACTTCTGTTTTGTTTTGACAGCCTGACGGGAATGCACAGGCTCGAAATGTGCAACACGGTCTGTCAGACCTGAGGTTTAAATGTGTTGTCTCAAACTTTATGATGTACTATAAAACTGACATATTTTGATTCCAAAAAATAATGGAACTAAAAGCAATTATGTTATAAATACTAATTTTCAAATGTCTTGACATTGAGCGAAAAAGGAAGCAATAGCCTAAATAAATTAAAGGTATTAGGCTCCTGTCAACCTTGACACTTATCTCAATACCCTATATATGATATATTTTTCTTAAATTCCACTTGAGATGGCACAATCAAATTTATTAACACTTAAATATCACCTTTGATAGAATGTTTCAAATATTTAAAGAAAACTGCTTTGTAAATAATCTTTTGTTGTTGTTGTTTTTGTTGTTGAAATGCACCGATTTATTATGATCATTCATAAACACACACACAATCGTTTTTGTTGCACTGCGAAGAAAACTAGCTTTTGCCGTTCTCAATAAAACACAAAAATGTTCTTTTCCATTCCTGGATATTTGACAGGTACCCAGGTGTGCACTCTGACTTGGTTTAGGGCACTAAAGTTGCAATCGATTTTGCAGGTACCGCAAACGTAGTAATTTAAATGGAAACTTTACTGTTGAACGGTAACGGGTTCTGGACGTCTCGCTTGTCTTAAAACGGGAGTCGCGTTGCATCGTTTAGCCTATTTTTACACATGAACTGCGTGTCGACAGATCAGCCACCTGTATTTAATCATGCAGCCATTACAAAGCTTAAAAGCGGCCTAGAAAATTCACAAGAATTGGATTAGTTATTAAATTAATATGATTTTGCTGTAATGTTTTCAGAAAGTCGAATTTAAATGTGGGCTAGTAATAAACACCGCATATAGTTTGATTTGTGGAGCTTCTTCAAATGCTCCCTCAGGCCTAAAAGTGTTTAGGTCTGAATTTATAAACTCCAGTCTATATTTTTAACTCCAGTGTTGATATTTAGACATTTACAATCACATACACGTGCCTGTACGTCATTTTAATTACGTTTACGCATTGATTTCAGCAGTGATTGGTTAAACGGCGCCTATAGGCCTGATGACGACATGTCCATTGACGAAGAAGCGGGAAGAGTCAGGTAAACTGACTGAACTGAAAACTATCAAATAAATAAGCAATTTAGCAGATATGTTGTTGTAGAATGACAAAATAAATTAGCGGAAATTAACTAAAATTTACACGACGAATATAAACTTCGTGTTCACTTTCAAAAAGGTAAAATTAAACCCATTGTACTTGGTTATCTGAATGGCCCTGTTTTTACACTCGATTTAGTCTTAATGACATTTAACTTACATCTATTAGGCTGTAGGCCTAATTCAAATCGTGGTATTATAAAATAAAAACGTTATTAAAAATGAAACATTTTGTTGTGTGTTGTCTAACACAACAGTAAATAAGCTACCAAACCTACACCGCTTATTAGGAAGCAAGACGAATGTTATCAAGCGAACAATCTATAACAACAACAACAACAAGAAAATTATTACATTTATAACAAAAATATAAAATTCTCTTAATTTTGTCTCGTCTAATTGTGGCAGACATTAGAGACGCCTTTATAGTATTTTCTGCCAAGTTCTACGAGAAGGCACTGAATGCCAAGGCAACTGTGCCAAGGCTTTTGGAGGCAGAGTGGCAAAGACGAAGCAAAAACTGCAGTGTGTAAACGACAACGGAGCGAACTACATGGACTGAACTCTTCGAAACTATAATTTGGGTTTTATTGTGCATTTTCAGCTTATTTTTAAATGTGGCAAAAGTCACGGGACCAAATCAGGTAAGGCACCTAATCCACTTGGATGGAGTTTCTCCTCAACTTATGTGGTGGACGTGAGTACAAATCACTTTTTATTCATTATTAGGACAAAAGAAAGAAAAAACTGAATAAGCTACATCTGCAAGGTCTTATTTGAGAATCCGTTCGGGTTTCGGGTGCGAAAGCACATCGCTGCCAAACGAGTCCGCATGTGTAAATCGGTGTGTGCGTGTGTGTGTAGGGGGAAAAAAAGTGTGCGCGGAAGTTTCACTGAACATCTCGATAGTCTTCAGGGGTAAAAAGGCGTAAAACTCAGCGTTAGACCGCCATCTAATGAAAAACTATCCTCAATGTGAGCAAAACTTCTGGTGTAAGAAGTAAATATCTTTGGGTTTCAATGAATTCATGCTGTTTATCAATTTAAGTGGAGCCAATAAAATAATTAAGTAAGCATTTCTTTAATAAATAAAAACTCTAAATTTCGACAGCAGCAAGAAGCACGCATAAAACCGCTTAAATTATTATATATAATTTTTTTTTTTTTTTTTTTTTAAAGGAGATTTTGTTAAATATGTGCAGAAATGTGCATGTCCCCCCCTAAAAACATATTCGGAGAGTGTCAATATTGCTTTTAAAAATGTACATTCTCATGTAACCCTCATGATAAAGCACGTATCTTAATTTATATGCAAATAAATTAAAGCAGCAACTCGAAATATTGACATATTTAAATGATTGTAGTTTGCATAAAGGCATTCTTGTCAAATTCACCCGTTCTCTTTATGCAGGATGCGTCAGTTGAAAATTAATTGTAAACTGATGAGTTCCAGCTCATAATCATACTCGTAACAAAATAATAAAACAACCTTAACATACATACAATGCAAATGAGTTTAAAAGAAACGGTTAGCATAAAACCATAAGGAGAGGAATTATTCTGATGTGAAAAACGTACACCTTCACTCTAACCGTGTTTAATGACTAATTAAAAGCCATACAAAGTGAAAAAAAGAAATGTAATTTCTATTTAAGGTTTTTGTAAAGGTGAGTGAAAAATATAACATCTAATGTAGACCAGAACTCATTAAAAGAAAAGAACATACCTAAGATAAAAAATATTTCTGCTGCACTTTAAACCCAAATATGAAAATATTACTTAAAAAAGAAAGTAACCTACTAATCGTACAACATAATAATGACATTATTAAACAACAATTATTTTTATGATTCCAATAAAGATTTATAAACGTATCACCTCTTGCATATAATCCCAAAAACATTGTTTATGGTAATAGCGTCATAAAAACAATTAAGCATTTCATTATTATTATAATAGCTGTTGTTGTAATTATTAATGTAATTTAGAATATAAATGATTATTTATAATCGACTCAATGCTCATCATAATTCATTAATTTAGCCCGAAGTCTTTCCTCATTCTAAGCGGTCAGCCATCAAATATAGGTAGAGACTCCACCTAGAGGCTGCAATCGGAATGACACGACTGTAAATACAACACGTCTTACCTTCAACGTGATTAAATAACATATAACAAAAATAAGGTAGGTTTACCTTTTTAGACGCATTTGCGAAATATAATTAATATTTTAAAGGAGTCTGTAATTTAAGAAAAACCTAACAAATGCTCTGCTTAAGAGTGTTTTAAACGGTAAATAGGTGTGAAAAAATGATGTGGTAAACTATTCATGTTTTTTATGCCGTACGAGCAGGTCAATTTTATCAGTCTGGGTTCCGGTTTCATCGCGTCTAGCGATTTTTATCTGTACAAAACAGCTCGTTTTGCAGCTTGATATTGTTAACTGGTGTGTCTTACCATATTATTTTAATGTATCGTTTTAATTATGAACACAGTGGTTTGTAGTGCAAACAGTTTTACCGTTTACTGCACATTGTTATTCTTCTCGCTATTTCCTATAGCGGCTAATGAACCGGAAGTCGCACCCATAGGCTTATCTCCGCGTTAAAGAACAAGATGGATAAATACATGTAGAAAATATCAACAATAACTGAAACAGAACTATTGTATTATTAGGTGAAATTACTTATAAGAATACATATGGTCAATATTTTTATTTGTTGTCAGTACAACGAATAATATTTTACTAATACGTTACTGTATTTCAGTAAATCATTGTAGGCTGATGATACTTGATGTTCTGAATGATCTGGAGTCCAGAGTGAACAGGAGATGTGTAACTAATTCACCTTTTTTCCTGCATTCCATTAAAAGCCACAAGAGGGTGATCTTTCTATACAGAAGCCCCTTTGATATCCAGTCTGAGCAGCTGTAATGCTGAGCTCCCTTCAGTTCAGCAAGAGTGCTTTGTCCATCAGTGTTGTAAAATATCAGTAGCACTGTAATAAAGGAAAACTGGAAACGAAGACAAATTTTTCTTGTTTACTTTGTTCACCCGAATGATGCATGTTTGGGAACGATAAACGCAGTTTCTATCCAGGTGGCCTTCTGCCGGCTCGAAATGTAAATACCACCCAAGCTCGGGAGTCCCACGCTCAAACGGCACACACCTGGAGCGGTGGCACTGAGGGGCAGGGGTTTTGTGGGATGGGGGCAGACGAGGGGATCCGGGGCTACAGTTCTGCTTAGGCAGCCTGAGGGTAATAACATTATCCAGAGCCATAGCAGCTTGCCTTCGGGGCTTTGCCAAGCCGGGCCTTATGAATAAACAACAAGAAACACAACAGAGGATCTCCTTACTCTAGTGCTATTGTGCGTTTAAATAGGCCGAAGCTTTAATACACTGAAGAGTTTGCATGTCTGAAAAACGACAGGTGACTTTTAAAGGGATGTGGAATACAGTTATACAATGGCGGCGGTTTATTTTAAAAGTATATTCCAGGTTCCTGTTGACGTTCTAGGTTTCAAAGTTTATATATGATGTTGATTACCTCCAAAAAATATTTTCTTTATCTTTTT
>JAHKKF010529894.1:2866-17494 GCA_019740295.1 Labeo calbasu | reverse complement strand
AACCTGTGATTTTTTTTTTTTCAGGATTCTTTCATGAATAACAAGTTTAAAATGTACAGTGTTTATTCAAAATATAAATATTTTATAACAATGTAAATTATTTCTTATTAACTTTTAATAAACTTTTAATTATTAACTTAATACATCCTTGGTGAATAAAAGTATTAATTTCTAAAAAAAAAAAAAAAGAAACAATAAAAATGTACTGACCCCAAACTTTTGAACGGTAGTGTATGTGTTGTGGTTATTATTGTGAACTAAATCTAAAACAAATATAGTTGCAAGCAGCGATTACCAGGGTTCAAGCAGTTAAGGCATTTAAGCATGTATGGAAAAAGACATTACATATTATGTAGCAAGGATGTACCCACCTAAATCAATAATTAAAAAAACATTTTTGACAAGTTTTTTTTTTTTTTTTATCTCAATCATTTAACAAACAATTTGAATGACAGCAGTAGATTTAGAGGCAAAGTTGTTCTTACCAATTTTTCCGATCGGTGCTCAAAATTCGTTGGCCAATGGCGGCCATGTTTTTTAAGATAGGCAAATGTCCTTGTAGACGCTTGTGGCACTTCAGACCAAGACCGTGCACACCGATTTTCATGTTGATAGGACAAATAGTTTTGCAGTTATGGCCATTTTTATGTTGTTTTCCCCTCTTATAGCACCACCAAGTGGCCAAGCGCTGCGATTTTTTTTTTTTTGTTTTTTCCTGTGACCTCAGATTGAGCTCTTACATAAGTTTGGCATGTTACTAAATGTGGTCCTGCCCCTTCCGAACGTTTTAGTGCCCCATTGCGACCGTGAGTCGAAAGTTTAACTTTTTTTGGTAATTATTGATATTTACACTCCAGGGAATCTTTACGCACTGGGTTAGTTCTGACTGGGCGAAAAAACCTAGGACTAGTTCGCAAAAGTATGTTTTTTCAAAAAATGCAAAATACCTGAAAATTTCACTAAGAGCCAAGGATTCTGACGACATCTTGAGCCTGTGACGGTTTAGGAGTTATGAGCGATTTTGTACTTTTGATCACTGTAGCGCCCCCGTCAGGCAGATTGGGGCGAGGTCACGTTGTAGGTGGTGTAAGTACCACCATCCCTCCAAGTTTTAAGTCTCTACGACTTATGGTTTGGTCTGCACAATCAGTTTTACGTGGAGGTCGCTGATCCGTGACCATTCTAACAACTATATATAAACTTGAACCCCTAATAAACACCATTTTGTTACTTGAAATAAACTTTAAATGAAATAAAATTAAAAATATTATTCTAGCTCTTTTATTCTAGCTTCCAAGGCAACATTTGTTATTTTCATTTAGTTTATTAAATTACTAAAACTTGAAAACAATGAAAAAATGATAATGAAAATGAATGAAGAAAAATGTAAACAGAAAGTATAATAATAAAAACAATACAAAATATTAATAAAATATAGGTATAATTGTTTCTTAATGCTTCTTTAATAAAACCGTAGTTTTAATAAATAGTGTAAACATGACATATACTGTTATAAGTAGTGGTGGTAGTGACAGTGTCTTTTCCTGCAGGGGGCGCAGGATGCCAAGGCAAATACTGCGGAAGGAGGAGGAAGTGAGAAACCAGCTGATAAAAGTGACCTCATAAACAGTGGTGCTACTGCCTGATCTCAAATGCACTTTTTTACAGTTTAAAAGTGCCTCATGCAATATGTGAGAGATTTGGACTTACACTAAAGAATTTTTCAGCCTTATGATTAGATGTGATATGAACCTCACAAGGCACTCTTTGCACTGCCTAAACTCCCTTTACTTTACTTATGTCACTATACATTTTCTAAAAGTTTCCTAACATGAATGCTTGATTTTTTTTTTAACATTTTATTTTCAGTATTAATGTTCCATTTCAAAAATCCTGCAGTTCCAGATTTGCATCTCTTACGATTTTGCTGCAGTCGCTCGCTTACACTTAGAGTGTATTTGGACACATGCAATCTAGGGACGTGTCGCTGCTATTTCAGGACGAACTGTGACAGTGGGGGAAGCAGCGTCATTAGGCTTCATGTTCTGGCCATCTATCGTAAAGTAAAGGGAGTCTGTTTTCTTTCTAGCTAAATGCATATGAGTTCATGAATCCATATTTTGTCTTTTCCAGCATCTTCAATCTTTCAAAGTGTAGTCACATAAAGGAACGGGATCTAGGCTTACCAATTTTAGTCTTATAAGAACATAATGCTTGTCGTAACTGCAGTAGACAGCATCTAAGTACTGAGGATTATAAGCTGTCTTTAAAGATACCTCAGGAACTTGAAGCGGTTTCTTTTCTAGTATCCTGACCCTAGTAAAACCTTGTTTTTGTATGTTTGTTGTAACTCTTTTTAAATTAAAATGTTGGGTTTTTAAGGTTATCTATGCATTTAACCTAACTCGTTTTGGGGTTTGTAAGCATTGTGTGTTGTGAATGTTGTATCTGTGTTTGTATAACTATTCAAATGTGACATGAAAGTATGATAAACGCAGTTCATCTAGTGAATCTTCTCACATTGTTTACTTTTGTTCTTCACGTTTATGCACTTGTTACTTTGTGAAACTCCAACACGTTTTCGTATGACCTTTGATTTTTTTTTTTATGGGGGTTTTTTATCATCATACATTTCTAAAAATAAATTGTAAAAAATAAACCATGTTTTGTTTTTGTTTTTCACTCACGTTCTACTCTTAGAATGCAGGACTTATTTTGGAACACAATTTTTTTTTTAAATATATATGTATATATATATGTATATATAGTGTTTTAAAACTGAAAATTTTTTAAAAACAAACTGTTTTCGGCCTAAATTTAAGATATTTTAATTGTACATAAAATTTTCCATCCATTTGGATTACACAGTTTTAAAGAGGTCATCGTATACAAAGTTCACTTTTACATGTTGTTTGAACATAAATGTGTGTTGGCAGTGTGTGTACACAACCACCCTATAATGATAAAAACCAGTGGTTTTCAAAAAATAATTTCCTTTTTTCAAATCAAGCCATTCTCAAGCTGCTCTCACAATAGTTGATTAACACGGCCATCTTACCTTAGACCCTCCTTAAATGAGCAGTAACAGTCTGATCACCATTGTATCGATGCCGGAACAGGGACGTAGACAAGAATGGCTCCTAAGCGATTGAGGTGTTGTGTTGTTGGATGTAATAATGAACATAGTAGTCTTCATTAACTCCTAACATCTGAGCCACTGAAGATGCAGTGGATTAAGTTTGTTTATGAAGGGAAAGCACCTCCAGATCTACATATATCGTCTATGTTTACGCGAATCATTCGTGATCCAGCTTCACTTACAGCAGAAGTGAGTATACGTATTTTTTATGAATCTTCGCGATCGCCTTTCCTTATAACGTGTTAGTTAGCCAGTTTAGCGGCTAAATGCGGCTAAAGTAAACATGCTCGTCACTCCACAGAGAGAAGAGAGGGGCGGGGCGAGCAGAGCTCATTAACATTTAAAGCAACATCGACGCGGGCGCGTTTCCCGAAAGCAGCTATGGTCGTAAGTTTCGTCGTTACCAATAGATTTCAATGGAACAAACAACCATAGTTAGCTAGAGATGCTTTTGGGAAACGCACCCCAGAACAGGATGATTTTTGCAGAGCTGATTTTGGCATGGTAAAAAAGGTGTTTTTTACTCTACCTTCGAGAAATTTTAACCAAAGCATGTTAGACTTTTCATGAATACCCTAAAGAGTCATATCAACTTGTGGAAAATGGGCATCCGATGACCCCTTTAACATCAACTAAATAAATGAACCAGAATGTAGTAATAAACTGAATGTGTTTTAAATGCACAATAACCAGGTTAACCAGGTTTATATATTTATCATTAATCAATCCAATTTGCTTCATTCTCATACATTTTAACTACTTGAATATAACGTTTCACCGCCAGATGTATTTTAACCATGTTCATTATTTTTAACTGAACACATTTATTTGTTTTCAGAATTAATTGATAATTAATTCATTTATGCTGATACAAAGCAATTTGAATAAATGCATTATGAAAATATGACAGATTTTTTAAAATGAAGAAATTATAGCTATTATTTATGTATGACTGTTTTTTATGTTAAAACTGTGTATTTAGGCCCAACTTTTTTTGTGTGTGTGTATCATCCAAAATTTGAATATTTTATCTTTATTTTTTAGCTTATTTATTAACCATATAATCAAACTGAAGGTTAAATTAATAAAATGTTAAATATAAGGTTAAATAAAAAGTTTTACAAATTAATTTTAATTTAAAAATTACAGTATAACATGTGACAAGTTGCCCCGACCTGACATTTAGGTCGGGGCAACTTGTCACATGTTATACTGTTATTTTTACAATTGATTAATGACCGTTTCTTTTGGTCAAAACAATAATTTAAAACTTGTTGATGTTTTACCTTTTACATTTTTATAATTCAGATAGCAAAACTTATTTACAGTATGAAACTGAAGTTACTTCTCTGATTCCACTTTACTTTCTAAGTTTAAAGACTGGATGTAAGCAATCCACAAACAAATACATGGTGAGCCGTTCCAAAGCAAGATCCTTTCATAATTTCTCTTGCATGAATACACTTAAACAAATCCTCCCTTCATGAAGGAGTGGGATTTAAAGGCACGTCTCTGCCCGGTCATGTAGTTCATGAGGGCTATCAGCAGGTGACACTGGTCGGGTAACTCTATATCCTCTGACAGTATGCATTCTTTCTGCAGACCAAAGCAGAAGAAGGTGGGCTAAAGTTAGGAAGAGTGGGAGGGATTTGTGTTTCTTTTCAGACACTTGGCAGGAAGCAGCATAGTGAAGCTCAGTACTGCATATGCTGATATGAAAGAAAAACTATTTGAGTCTGTTTGTAACACTTTTTGTCATCTCCTCCCATTTTACTCCACCCCTAAAATGAGCGGGGGACAGTAAGAAAACTAGTAAAGCTTTACTACTGCTGCTATGCTCAAGTCTTGTCAGGACCTGTATTGCCGGAGAGGAGGGAATGCAAGGTAGGTCAGACCTGACTTATTTTGTTTACTAGTTTATCTTGTTTATGTTTTTTCTTAAGTTTCAATGTCTTATTTCTTTCTTTTCCTTCAGTTCTTGGAAAAAGGCTCACAGTTGTGGTTTTTAGTCATGCTGGTACATGCCCTTCAGTGCATTTCTTGTAAAAACAAAAACAGGAACTTCTTTGTCAACAGTTTACTTTCAGATTGTCATGAGATAACGCAATTCTGTGACTTTGTTAAATTCAAGCTGATAGTTTGTTTCTGTATCTTCTCGATTTGTAGAAATCATTGGTCTTGTGAGCCGGGTCGAGACCTCGTTCGGCATAGTCAACATAAGCAGAATTGTGTTTGTGTTTATGTAAAAACAAAGAGAATTTAGACTTTGTTTGTTTCACACCACTTGTGTTCACTCCCACTTCTCTACTGAGAATCTGCTTTACCAAAGTGATGCAGGACTATGATAACATTGACATTTAGATTGGCTTTTGGATGTGTTCGTTTCAACGACATGCAAACTTGTACCAAGAATGATATATGAGTTTGTAATGAATCCTGTCTGTTATAGAGTGTTGCTATCGGACTGTGGATGAAATGTGCAAAAGCGTATTTAATCTGGCCTAGAGGCCTATAAATTATACTAAAATTGTACTTATCTTAAAGTACTGTCAAATTCTCAAGTATCTAGACAAAACACTCCTAAATTAAAGCACAGCTTCACATTCAGCTGAACTTGACATAGTAAACTGAAAAGTATTTCACTTTTAAAATGGACTGTTGAAGAGACTTTGACATTATTCTCAAAAGATGCTTTGACAGATGATCAAACCTTTAAAAAAACAAATTCAGTGGCAATTTACTAAATGTTAAACTTTCAATTCTGAAGCAGCTGATTTTATTATTGTATACAGTTTAATGTTTGCTTGTTTTTAAATAACTCAAATAGGGCTGTCACGATTTCTCGATTTCTCGACTTGATGTAAAAAAAATCCCCCACTGCATTTTGCCCCTGTGGAGTAACTAGCAAAATACCGGAAGTGGCGCATTCCACGTATGAGAATCCATGAAACACATTAAATTAGACCTTTGCCAAGACTGCATGATATATTAAACCTATTTAAAAACCATAATAATGCATAATGCTATTTTGAATTCACAAACGCTAAACTTATCCTTACGGTCATCTGGGAACGCCATTTCTTCAGATTTGTAAGGTAAATAATTTATAAACCTACGCAAACGCAGGAGAATACATCAGGATCATTCTCAATATGCTAACTGTTAATCGCGATTTCAAAATAAAAGTTCAAACCCTCACTCTGAGCTTACACGTTTTGATGTCCTCGTATTCACGAAGTTACAGTGGCTATAGCATTTCTGTCTTGAAGAAATGGCTAAATATTAAAGATTAAGTGGGCATTTGAAATAAATGTCCTTTAGTCAATATTAAACAAGGATTAGATTGCACAGTAAAGTTTTAAAAAAAACATTCGTCAGACTGTTGGCATGATGTATTAACAGTTTTGATCAATAAAACCATATTGTTACTTGCTTTTAATACTTTATTTGAGCTAATTATTATTGCCTCATTGCTATTATATGTGTATTTTAAGTCATTTTAAAGGCTATTGTTCACTTAGGTCTATTTTGATTATTACAAGAAAAATTATTTTAATTATCCGATTACTCGATTAATCGTCAGAGTAATCGACCGATTACTCGCTTACCAAAATAATCATTAGTGACAGCTCTAAACTCAAGTTTGTCAAGGATG
This sequence comes from Labeo calbasu, assembly GCA_019740295.1. NCBI lineage: Eukaryota > Metazoa > Chordata > Actinopteri > Cypriniformes > Cyprinidae > Labeo > Labeo calbasu. The sequence goes on along the minus strand of JAHKKF010529894.1, from coordinate 10,700 downwards.
AACAACCCTAGTTGGCCGTCTACGATTTACTTAAATTGATTTCATTTAGAAAATTAAATTTGAGGAGATTGGTTTGTAAGGTGTTTTTTTTAATATAATTTATTTAGTTATCATCCATTTAGTTACTTATTTAATTTGAGAAAAGAACATAGTAATGAAGTCCTGCCAAAGGACTAGAACGTCTATATGTTGTAATGAGTAAAAAGTATTGTTTTTGTAATCTGAGTAAAAGTGCATATTCATTTGCACTCAAATAAAGCTCCAAAATAATACTTCTACTTCATTTAGAAAATGAAATTTGAGGAGATTGGTTTGTAAGGTGTTTTTTGATGTTTTATCATTTATTTAGTTATCCATCCATTTAGTTACTTATTTAATTTGAGAAAAGAATATAGTAATGAAGTCCTGCCAAAGGACTAGAAGGTCTATATGTTGTAATGAGTAAAAAAGTATTATTTTTGTAATCTGAGTAAAAGTGCATATTCATTTGCACTCAAATAAAGCTCCAAAATAATACTTAATTAGTAATGAAGTACAATACTGTGCTTTACAAACCCTTGTCAACCATAGCACTGAACAACACTTTCTTGTTGTTCTGCTTTTCTGCTCTTTGTTTGCTAGTGTTTAATACTACAGTACATGGCATGGGTGCTTAGTACACGAGTGTGTTTGTGTGCATAATGTGCATGTGTTTCCGTGAGACGGCTGTGTTTTATTGAATGGAAGGATGGAAGAGCAGATAACCACCAGCTGTGGAACACATGACATGCATCCTGCTCAGACGCAGCAAGAAAGAAAACGCCCGTTGTTCTAGTGTTTTATTTTATTCTTTTCAGCTGAATCTTCTAAGATTAGTTGAGAATCTGATCTGATACATGGCATAATACGTTCAAAACTTTAATGTAACACCCCTTTTTGTGAAATATGCAATAAATAAATAAGTACATAAATATGTGAAACTCTAATTGTGTGTAAATTATATGTCATATTTTCTATCTCTCTGTGTCTTTGTTAGGTGCTGTAAATGCAGTTCTGTTCTTTCTGGCTGGTACTATGAAAGAGATGGGCAGTTCTTCTGTAAGAAAGATTACGAGTCACGATTTGGGGAGCAATGCCATGGCTGTTCAGAGTCTATCACCACCGGTCTCATTATGGTAAGAACACAACATTGACAAATCAATTCATAAACATTAGAAATGTGTGATTAGAGGTGAAGGGCAACTATTAGCTAGTAAAACAAACTTGATGCTCAAGATTTTGATACCATAAAGACTGAAAAAGGATGTAAAAAGGACAGGTTTAGGATTTAATTTGTTAAAATTTCACAACTAATAAAAAGACAGTAAGTAGCACATTGAAATTTTGAAGGTAAAATAATTATCTTGAAAAACATGCCCAAATAATGTGTGTTATTTACTTCAACTTAAAAAAAACTTCTTTTTTTTTAAACAGTGTAGAGCTTATTACAGTTTTTGTCTGGATTGGCCAATATCGCATATTTGCATGCTCATTTCCTCTGTTTTTTCTGTTTACTTTTATAGTCATCTAATGCACAATTAAACTTAATCTTTAAAAACACTAATAATGTAATAACACTTACATTTAATCTTCAGCAAATCTCAAAATTTAGATTTTAGTTTTTAGTGTTCAATTATTTTTTTTTTTAGTTAAAATTATATAGAATTTTACCCATTTCACCCATTACATGAAAGCAATTATCAGCTGCTGTAAATAATGCATAGAAAGCAGCATGGCCATCTATGAGTGCCGCTAAGCACTTACAATAACAGAGCATTTACTACAACAACATATGACACCATCCAAATCTGTCATTTCATCTTTTTTTAAAAGATACTGACTAAAACATTGGGTATGCGCCTAGTGGATTCATGAATACATGCATTCCTTTAGTAGATTGCACAATCAAACAACAGTTTACTCAGTAAACTGTTACAGTAATTTGATCTCTCTTATCTTGAGAATTTTAACTTCAGGATTTTGTGTTTTGTCACCATTTCCTGCTGTGACCTGAGGGCACACGACCCCACCCACTCACAATCGTTTCCTTCCATTGTACTGGTTCACTTCTGTAGAATGATGTCATCCACCCTGTCCCACCTCAACACCTTCCTTACTGTTTCAGCTCAATTCAAGATAAACTGTAATAGAAAATAATACACTAACTCTCCTTCTTCTTCATTCCATCACTGCAGGTGGCTGGGAAGCAAAAATATCACCCTGAGTGTTTTCTCTGTGAAAGCTGTGGCATGTTTATTGGAGATGGGGATTCTTTCACTCTAGTGGATTGTACCAATTTATACTGGTTGGTACTACTTGCTAAGTATTTTGGAGGAATAGTACCTTAGTTTTGTCTGGTTAATAAGTTTTTTTTTCTCTCATAGCGAACAATGTGGACACCAGAAGGTGTCGACACAGCGCTCGGCAGCAAAATGTTCACGGCTTCCTCATACATTGACATCGATGTCATTTCCTCCTTCTGCAGAAAGCAGACGAGGTTTATCCTTCACAGTGGAGGAGAAGGATGCAGGCCCTTTGATCGTCGTATCTCAGTAAGTTGTCACTTTAGACACAGTTACATCTGAGCAAAAATATAGGACCACTCAACATGATTAATTATTCAGTTAATGATTGCTTTCTTCTAAAAAATTCACAGACTGGACATGCACAGCCTGAGCCCTGAAGTTAAGCCTTTGATCCATGTCGGAGACAAGATTCTTGAGATCAATGGAATTTCTGTCCAGAACATTCCACTCAGTGAGGTCAGTCCTGCCTCTTAGATAAGATAGTGAAAATCATGACGACACATCTCATTTCATCATTACTCTTTATATTTTGTTTTTTTAAACAGATAGATCTGGTGATTCATGATACAGAGCACTGGTTACAAATCACAACTGAACATGATCCTAAAGAACACACAAAACAAGAAGACTTGTCTGGCCTACTGGGAGAAGAACTGGACCAGCCTGGAAAACTGGGTTTCTTTCCCCTTCCCACCAACAGACGAATAAGCCCACGGTCCAAAAATATTCTGTAAGAATTATGGCACTATCAGATTTGATAACATGTAATGATACGCCGCAAACAAAATGATTTGTTTTTTTGTTTTTTAGATAAAAAATATCTAATTATTTTATATCTAAGCAACATTAATTTTTTGAGAAGCAAAAAAGGACTTTTTTTTAGAGAATGCACATTGATTTTTTTTTAATGATTTATACTTAAAACAAGAAACAAAGCCATTTTGCCAATAGACTATGAAAAATACACTGCCGTTCAAAAGTTTGGGATCTGTCAAGGCTTTCTGTCAAGTTTTTTGCTCTTCAAGGCTGCATTTATTTGATAAAAAAATACAGAAAAAAACGGTAATATTGTGAAATATTATTGCAATTTAAAATAGTGGTTTTCTATTTTAATATTCTTTAAAATAGAATTTATTAATGTGATGCAAAGCTGAATTTTCAGCATCATTACTCCAGTCTTCAGTGTCACATGGTCCTTCAGAAATCATTCTAAAATGCTGCTTTATTATCAATGTTAGAAACAGTTGTGCTGCTTAATATATATATTTTTTGGAACTTGTGATACTTTTTCAGGATTCTTTGATGAATAAAATGTTAAAAAGAACAGAATTTATTTAAAAGAATTTTTTCGTAACAATATACACTACCGTTCAAAGTTTGGAGTCAGTTAATGTTTTCTTTCTTTCTTCGTTTGAAAGAAATTGGAACTTTTATTCAATAAGGATATGTTAAATTGATAAAAAGTGTTAGTAAAGACTTGTTAGAAATATATTATTTATATATATATATATATATATATATATATATATATATATATAATATAGAATATATATATAGAAAATTATCTTGAATAAATGCTGTTCTTTTAAATTTTTTATTCATCAAAGAATCCTGAAAAAATAAGTAGTTTCCAAAAAACATTAGGCAGCACAACTGTTGCCAACATTGATAATAAATAAACATATTAGAATGATTTCTAAAGGATCATGTGACAGTGAAGTCTGGAGTAATGGCTGATGAAAATTCATCTTTGCATCACAAAAATAAATTATATTTTAATGTATATTATAATGTATATAACTGTTATTTTAAGTTGCAATAATATTTCACAATATTACTTTTTTTTTTTTTTTGATGGAATTTTGATGAGCATAAGAAAAAAAAAACATGAAAAATTGTTTTGATTCCAAACTTTTGAATGTCAGGGTATATTAATTCAAGATATAGACTTTGGGAAAAAAATCTTGAAATCATAAAGCATTTTTCATTTAAGCTGATTTTTGAGTTTTTTACTGGGTAACAGGACTAAAATTAAGAAAATTTGTAAATGTAATTTGGAAGTCATTTTAAAGAATTTGCTGTACAGGTTTGTTATAGGTGTGAAACATTATACACTACCAGTCAAAACAGTAAGATTTTCAGTGGTTTTTTAAAGACGTCTCTGTTGCTCACCAAACCTGCATTTGAGTACATCGAAAACCGTAACATTTTAAAATATTTGTACCGTTTAAAATTACTGTTTTCTATTTTAATATATTTTAAAATGTAATTTATTCCCTGTGATTTCAAAGCTGAATTTTTAGCATCATTATTCCAGTCACATGAGCCTTCAGAAATCATTCTAATATTCTGATTTGCTGCTTAAAAACATTTATTATTATTATGTTGAAAACAGCTGAGCAGATTTTTTTCAGGTTTTTTTGATGAACAGAAAGTTCAGAAGAACAGCATTTATCTAAAATAGAATTTTTTTTTATGTTTAGAATGTTTTTTGTAACATTATAAATGTCTTTATCATAATTTTTTGTCAATTTAAAGCATCCTTGCTAAATAAAAGAATGAATTTCTATAATCCTCCCCCCCTCCCCCCCCCCCCAAAAAAAATTATACTGACTCCAAGCTTTTGNCCCCCCCTCCCCCCCCCCAAAAAAAATTATACTGACTCCAAGCTTTTGAATAGCATATAATGTTACAAAAGATTATATCAGTTATTTGAGTTATTTCAGATAAATGCTGATCCTTGTATCATCAAGGAATTATGAAAAAAATGTACTCAGTTCTTTTATTTTTTTATTTTTTATTGATAATAATAATAATAATAATAATAATAAATGTTTCTTGAACAGCAAATCATCATATTAGCATGATTTCTGAGGGATCATGTGACAATGAAGACTGGAGTAATGATGCTGAAAATATTGCTTTGATCACAGGAATTAACTACATTTTAAAATATATTCAAATACAAAGCAGCTATTTTACATAGTAAAAATATTTCACAATATTACTGATTTTGTCGTATTTTGGAACAAATAAATGCAAGCTTGGTGAGCAGAATAGAATTCTTTAAAAAACATTAAAAATCTTACTGTTCAAAAACTTTTGACTGGTAGTGTACATTAACATTTTCCCTGTAAAGATAAAACCCTGGTTTAGTTACTAAAAATTTTTTTAATAACATAAAAAACCCACCAAATAATTAAAAAGGTCACATTTCTGCCATGCCCTTACTAACATTATTAATTTCTCTTTGTCTGCCTCTGTAGGCGCAGCTGTAGTATTGATAAAGCCCCATGCTCGCAACGACACGCTGCACTTCTTTCCCATAGAAGAGACATCAATCGATCAGAGTCTCTGCGCTTTGACCCAACTGATAAAACACAACGAATTTTCCGACCCTCTGACCTAATATACGGGGAAATTTTGGGAAAAGGTTGTTTTGGACAAGCCATAAAGGTAAAGAAATTAGTCTGAATGATCACAGCGAGTCTCACCTGAGATCACAAACTGACAGTACGGAAATTAACCACTTCCTTTGGGTTTTCAGGTGACACATTTGGAAACTGGTGAGGTCATGGTGATTAAGGAACTTCTACAATTTGATGAAGACACTCAGAAGACATTCCTGAAAGAGGTTTGTTGTAGTTTTTTCTTTCTCAGACCACTAAGGAGCAAATGAATTGTTTGCTAATCAAAAAAAAAAAATTTGGCTTCAGGTTAAAGTAATGAGATGCCTAGAACATCCTAATGTCTTAAAGTTTATCGGCATCCTCTACAAAGACAAACGGCTCAACCTGATCTCCGAGTATGTGCAAGGAGGAACTCTGAGGGACACCATCCAGAAAATGGTTTGTTTTTTTCTATACTTGATATACTTTCATTGCATGAAGTCCATATGTTCTTGACCAAAAAACAAGCTGTTATGGTTTTAAAGTGAGTGAACTCAATTTCTGTCATAAATTAGGACAGGGATCACCCTTGGAAACTTAGAGTGAGCTACACCAAGGACATTGCCGCTGGAATGGTATGTAATGAAAAGAGATGAAATGTGAAAAAAACATTGAGTTTGAAGTGTACAAGCAGTTTTTTGCTATCCAACAATGCAAGTAAAGATGGAATTTTTTACATCAGATATCCAATCTCTTGCCTGCTTCCTTAATGCAAAGACATGTCTTGACAGGGAATGAGAATCTAAAGCTAGTTAGCATCCAAATATAGACTACACATGCATTTATTTTCTCTGTCCAACACAGGCTTACCTACATTCAATGAATGTCATTCACCGGGATCTAAACTCGCACAACTGCTTTGTCCGAGAGGTCAGAATCTCAATACTCATAAACGTAGAGAATGTGTTCAACTGAACTGAATTGTGTGACAGTACTGGTTTTCCTTACAGAACCAAACAGTGGTAGTCGCTGACTTTGGTTTGGCTCAGCTTGTAAAGGAAGAAAAGAGCTCCTCTCCTGGACAGATGTCTAAACTGAACAAGCTTGGTCGTAAAAAACGATATACGGTGGTGGGCAACCCCTACTGGATGGCACCAGAAATGATCCAAGGTGAGTCTTATGAATTAAAAATCAAAGACTGATGATGAGGAATGAACATTTTGCAGTTTTTATTCATATCATTTCTCACCTGCAGGAAAAGTCTATGATGAACATGTTGACATTTTCTCATTCGGGATTATTATTTGTGAGGTAAACTTGCATATATCTCTACTTTTAGTCATTATTTTTATTTTAATGTAATTGAACATGTATATGTATATTTCTCATGACAGATTATCGGAAGAGTATATGCCGATCCGGATTACCTGCCTCGCACGCAGGAGTTTGGACTGAATGTGAATGAATTCTTGGAGCGCTATTGGTCCGAAGATTGCCTTGAGTCTTTCTTTCCCATCGCGGTTCAGTGTTGTGCCTTGGAGGCTGAAAAACGGTGATTATTAGTTACAAATCTACATAACTTTAACACTAAGAAAATCTCGTTTGCTGATATGCGGCCTTTTCTCCCTGTTTCTGTCTATAGTCCCAGTTTTGCTAAATTAGAGGAGTGGCTGGAGAACCTGATGATGCACATGGAGATAAGACTTCCTCTGATGTCAGAACTGGACAAAATCTGCCAAGAGTTTTGGGAGAAACACAGACAGTCAAAAACAACTTATGGGATTCCTTCGAAACAGATGGAGAACTCAGCCTTAGGCAGAAGCTGAAACTTCATGTGATTTGTGGGCGGTTGCATGGAATGTTTAGACTAGTCTTACAAGTTAGTCTTTTTAAAACCTGTTACATTAAAACATTTTTCTAATTTGAATCAGGAAAATAAGACTCATTACTTTTGCTAACTGCTAGCTGGTCAGGCTAGTTCTTAAGACATAATTTTAACACACGTTATGCAACTGGCCCTAAATCTCATACTATTACAGTGACTCCACTTAAAAATGTATGAATGTAGTTAAATTTTCTGAGCCATTTTAGCAGTGACTTTCACTTTTTGTCTTTTTTTTT
>JAHKKF010529892.1:0-17969 GCA_019740295.1 Labeo calbasu | reverse complement strand
GATCATACAAAATGCATGTTATTTTTTATTTAGTACTGACCTGAATAAGATATTTCACATAAAAGACGTTTACATATAGTCCACAAGAGAAAATAAGAGTTGAATTTTTAAAAATAAACCCGTTCAAAAGATTACATACACTTCATTATTAATGTGTTGTTACCTAATGATCCACAGCTGTGTTTTTTTGTTTTGTGATGGTTGATCATGAGTCCCTTGTTTGTCCTTAACAGTTAAACTGTCCACTGTTCTTCAGAAAAATTCTTTAGGTCACACAGACTCTTTGGTTTTTCAGCATTTTTGTGTGTTTGAACCCTTTCCAACAATGACTGCATTATTTTGAGATCCATCTTTTCACACTGACAACATCTGAGGGACTCATATGCAACTATTACAGAAGGTTCAAACGCTCACTGATGCTCCAGAAGGAAAAACCATGTATAAAGAGCTGGGGGTGAAAACTTTTGAACAGAGTGAAAATGTGTACATTTTTCTTATTTTGCCTAAACATTTTTTTTTTAATTTAGTACTGCCCTTCAGAAGCTTCAGAAGATACTTACATGTTTCCCAGAAGACAAAATCAGTTACATTTACCCTGATCTTCAAATGTAAAAGTTTTCACTCCCCGGCTTTTAATGCATCGTACTTCCTTTTGAAGCATCAGTGAGTGTTTGAACCTTCTGTATTAGTTGCATATGAGTCCCTCAGTTGTCCTCAGTGTGAAAAGATGGATCTCAAAATAATACAGTCATTGTTGGAAAGGATTCAAATACACAAAAATGCTGAAAAACCAAAGTATTTGTGGGACCTGAAGGATTTTTCTGGATTTTTTTTTTGAAAGGATTTTTCTGAAGAACAGCGGGCAGTTTAACTGTTCAGGACAAACAAGGGACTCATGAACAACTATCACTAAACAAAAAAACAGCTGTGGATCATTCAGGTAACAACACAGTGTTAAGAATCAAGTGTATGTAAACTTTTGAACAATTTTTATAAAACGTAAGTATTATTTACTCTGGACTATATGTAAACGTCTTTTATGTGAAATATTTTATTCAGGTCACTAGTAAATTAAAAATAACATGCATTTTGTATGATCCCTTTTATTTTGGTAAAATAATTAACATTTTGGAGATTCTGCAAGGTGTATGTAAACTTTTGACTTCAACTGTACATACCCCGAATTCAGCTTGCCCACATTTGTAGAAAGAGGGACTATGAGAATTGGTGAAAGTGTCTTTAAAATAATTAGGCTAGAATATATTAATGAAATAAGAAATATAACGGTGAACGAAAAGCACTACGTAAAGGGATAGCCCGCCCAAAAATGAAAACTGTCATTAATCACTCACCCTCATGTCGTTCCAAACCTGTAAGACCTTCGTTCATCTTTAATGAAATCTGAGAGCTTTCTGACCCTGCATATACAGCAGCACAACTGACACGTTAAAGGCCTAGAAACGTAGTAAGAACATTATTAAAATAGTCAATGTGACATCACTGGTTCAACCATTGTTGAAATTGTTGAATAAAGTTGTTATGTTTGTGTTGCTGTCTATGCAGGGTCAAAAAGCTCTCTGATTTCATCAAAAATATCTTAGTTTTTGTTCCAAAGATGAACAAAGGTCTTACAGGTTTGGAACGACATGAGGGTGAGTATTTAATAAGAGAATTTCCATTTTTGAGTGAACTATTCCTTTAAACGTATTCAACACTCATGGAGAAAATGACTTCCCTGTTGCACCACACGGAGATAGGAACGAGTGCGAGCGCTGAATTGGGTACTTACAGTGCAAAGTGCGGAAATCGACGCCCAGGTACGGGTGCGAGCCTCTTCGTTCAGGTTCAAAGCCTACCTGACTTCTCACTCTCACATCTCCTAGAAGGCATCAACACACAAGTCCTCAAGAGATTTGTTAGCAAACACAACATTCAGCAGGTTACAGGCCTGGATACAGGGGGCAGAGAGACAGACACATACACACACACCGCCGATGGATGGGGAAAAGGGGAGGACAGGGAACAGACCATGCATGGCCATGCCAGAGGGACTTATGCATTAGTATTCAGACGGCTAGGAGCAAAGGAGGACGCATGGAAGAAAGACAAGCTTGTGCTTCAGCCCAGGACAGAATGGAGAGGAAATCAGAGGGACTTCAACGAGGCTGGCCAAAGCTCTAAAGTCACATCTGTTAAAAAGTCATTCAATAGGCCTTTTCATCAAACTCTGGCTGTGTGTGTGTGTATTTGCATGGAGAGGGAGAAAGAGGGGGGACGCGTAAACTTTTACTGAGTAATGGCAGCCTCCAACATGTCAGTCACTACTGATTGGAGTTCATGTGCAGTAAAAAAGTAGTCAACGTGTAAATAAGTCAATAAACAAATAATAAAACAGCCTCCCACCAGTATATTTACTTACTTGAAAACAGCTGTTTGAATATTACACAAGCTCCTATCAAAATACCAAAACTGTGAATTACAATTACATAAAAAACACGATTCAAATGAATCAAAAAAGACAAACATGAGTTTTAAAACGAAACACAACAACAACAAAAAAGCAATCATAGAGTCGGAACGACCGTACAAGAGTGTAGCACAATGTCAACGCATGCAACAGACAAATAAGACCAAAAAACAAAAAAACAAAAACACAAAACAGACGGAAGCTATTCGGACATGCAGAAGAAAAAGCCGCGGAGCTCGAGGAAGCAAGACCACATCCAAATTATGGAACCAAAAGTGCGTTCTCGTCTTCTGTTTTGCCGCCAAACCTCTCGTACGCAACCAGAACTCATCTCCTGACCCACAAGTAGTATTAGAAGACATTTTAACGTGAGAAATGCCACTGATTAGACTGTGCCCACTGACGCAGGTCTTTAAGGAGGAATGGTGTGGAAGAGTTATTAAAGGGGAAAAGGCCGTGAAAGCGAGTGAGCGGGTTTGTCTCTCCTGGTGAGATGTGTTGGTTCATACCTGGTGTAAACACGAATGAGGGTTTGATTGTTTTGTTTGTCACAGCTTAAAAACAAAACAAAAAAAGAAATTACGATCAAATATTAGGGTTAGCTTCACTAGGTTTTTGGCTACATGCTTGAGGAGGAGGCGATGTTACTGAACGTCTAAAGACTCCAGGTTGTTATGATGTTCTAGCAGATTGCTAAATCATGGTACAGTGACAGAAAGCAAAGCAGTCAGTGTGATTTTGAAGTGATGAACTCCGATGTGATGAACTAGTCTGACTGTAAATGCCCAAAAGTTCACCCAAAAATGAAAATTCTGTCATTAACTTGCGTGAACATAACTTTTTTTGAAGAAATTGTTGAATTAAGTCGTTATTTTTGTCTACGGGAAAAGTATTCCCGTAGCTTCATAAAACTAAGGTTGAGCCACTGATGTCACATGGACTATTTTGACGATGTCCTTACTACCTTTCAGGGCCTTGAATGTTAGTTGCATTGCTGTCTATACAGGGTCAGAAAGCTCTCAGATTTCATCAAAAACATCTTAATTTGTGTTCCAAATATGAACGAAGGTCTTACAGGTTTGGAACGACATGAGGGTGAGTACTTAATGACAGAATTAGCATTTTTGGGTGAACTATCCCTTTAATGAACATGTGGAATCACCACATTCTTAGGACAATGTTGTGTAAAATCTCTGACAGCACAGATCATGGGCCTCATGTATAAAATTTACGTAGGTTTCATCCCAAACGCATTCGAAATGCACAAATACTGAAATTCTGCCCAATATGATATTCTGACCATTATTTTCACATTATGGCTCATGCACGGCTAACAAATCTATACAATATTCTTAAAAACAAGAAAAAAAATTGTTGTATGCACATGGCCGTACATCTCCGACATGCACTCCTAAAGACCAAGTGCTCTCAAAGAGTTGCAGTTTTGCCATAAACTATGGAGTGCAATAATGCCCGCCAACTTTTTTTCCCATTCATTTTTCCCATAAGGATTTTCAAAAAGTCTTTGTTAAAAGCCATGTACCAAGCCAACTAGTTGCAACATTAAAAACAGGCTTGAAGGGATAGTTCATCCAAAAATAAAGAAATTTCCCTATGAGTTACTCACCCTTAAGCCTAGGTGTATATGACTTTCTTCATTCAGATGAATACAATCGGAGTTATGTTAAAAAATTTTCTGGCTCTTCCAAGCTTTATGAAGGCAGTGAATGGGTATTGAGATTTTTGAGCCTGGACCACAAAAGGGCCAATTTTTTAAAATTGAGATTTATACAAACTGAATAAATAAGCTTTCCATTGATGTATGTATGGTTTGTTAGGATAGTACAATATTTGGCCAAGGTACAACTATTCTGGAATATGAGGGTGAAAAAAAAAAAAAAAAAAAGAAATTCGAAATATTTAGAAATGGCCTTTAAAGTTGTCCAAATTATGTTCTTAGCAATGCCTATTACTAATCAAAAATTAACTTTTGATGTATTTGCAGTAGGAAATTTACAAAATATCTTAATGGAACTTAATATCCTAATGATTTTTGGCATAAAAGAAAATAATTTTGACCCATACAATGTATTGTTGGCTACTTATGATTGATCTTGTGGTCCAGGGTCACATTTTGTAGTCCAATAATGTGCATCCATCCAAGGTTTTCAAGTTTTGTTTACAGCAATAGAAAACCAGTCTCCTCTTGGCTTATATCAAAATCCTTAAACCATTTTTTTTTTAACACATCTTCATTTTGTACTTCTAATTTGTAACCAGTGTTTTGTTTTGCTCTCTCCACTGCACTTTTGCATTCGTCACTTTTCACCGAAGTTTATACCACTCCTATGTCACCCGCTGGAACGCCACTCTCTCATGAAGGCATGTGCGACAACTGGCTAGAGATTTAAGCTTACAAAGCTTTAAATATGGATATTTTTCTTACACAAATCCATTAATTCGCTTCAGAAGGTCTTCATTAACCCCCGGAGCCTTTTTATGATGGATGGATGCACTTTATTGGACTTCAAAATCTCAACACCCATTCACTGCCATTATAAAGCTTGGAAGAGCCAGGTCATTTTTTTACAATAACTCTAAATGTATTCGTCTGAAAGAAGAAAGTCATATATACCTAGCATGGCTTGAGGGTGAATAAATTGTGCTAATTTTTATTTTTGGGTGAACTATCCCTTTAAATGAGGGGAAACAACTACAATCCCATGAAGCATTGTGAATGACATAAATTAAAATTAATAGTGACATTTAAAGCTATTCATTTCAAATTGTTAATTATATTTTTTTCAGAACACAGGGAGATTCCCTACAAGCTCTTTTGGCATGATTTGCTGCTCATAACTCTATGACTGGTGGAATATTCTGCACAGCATCATGGGTAATGTAGTCTTTCACCATGAATTCCACTGGTTCACAATTATTTTTGAAATGAATTGAAATAATGCAGTGGCTTCAATAAAAGCACACACCACCGATTAATAAAAAAGGCTTTCAACAAGTCTGTTGACTTTTGGAAACCAGCAATTGCACTATTACTATCCGTTTAAATTACACAAATAGAAACTAAAAAAATATCCAACAGGTGATAATTATCCAATAATGGCTAATATTTATAAATAAAAACAAAAAAATTGACATTAAAAATATTGACTTTAGCATATAGATGCCAAAACCTGCACAAAGTTCACTTTACAAATCGCAGTTAGCGCATAAACGTGTGTAAAATAAATGTTTTATTGCATTTGCCATCCATACACGTGACACTGTTGTGTCTCACAATACTAAAACTAGAATAAAAATGATACAGGCTGTAAATTTAACGTGTGGTGATAAGAGAGATGATAAACTGCAATAAAACTTCTCTTAATCACCATCTCAACTTTAGTTTTCCCATAAAATGCATACTTAGAAACAAGATCAATTTACCCCTGAAATCAAAAATTCTTAACACGAACAATGACTAAGCATAAACCTAAGCTGGTTTCCAGATTAATCCAACATGGGACTAAGTAAGCGCTCTTCGATGTGCATTTTGTTCATACGCAACGTTTAAACATCAGGCCGTGTCAGATCTTTTTTAGTGCTGTCCTATAAAGTCAAAAGGCGAACAGATAAAACTCTTGGAGGTCCCTGGGGTCAGCAATCAGGCCGAGTCTGGGCTTGATAAGTATTAAATCAAAGGAAAATTCAGGGAAACGCTAAGCAATTCCCAGTTGAGGAATGACTTAAGCTGTGGATGTAATGAAGAGATTATCAGAGGCTTTTTGACTGATGGTTGAGGCTCTCCATCCTCTCTGTTACACAATCTGTTGTATAATGTGCTGCGCTTGGTAACTTCCAGTGCAGAGCGGTACATCTACCCTGTGTCTGAATTTGTTTACAGGTTGAGTGTGTGTGAGTGTGTGTGCGTGCATTAGGCAGGGAAGATGATGCTTACCTAGCATGCGAATATACAGAGCGGTTTGATCAGAGCTGTCATAGGAGATTGCTCCGCGTCTCTGCGGGGGAAGAGATGCAGACGAACGTCAGTATTTGCATTTACTCAAACACGCGGGAAAAACTCATATACAAGCCAAATTCTCAGCAGTGGATATTCAAATAAGGCTCAAATAACACCACCACATCAACTTCAAGAAAGAATATCAGATCATAATGGTCCTGTATTGCGTATTTTCTTTTAGAAATCTGTCAGATTTTGTTCTGTGTTTGGAAGCTTCTGATGAAAACCAATAATTTTAAATTATTGTAAACATTACTAAACAGAGTCAATGGGATTTTAAAAGGGAAAAGGCGAACAGAGATGTCTTTCAAGCACACATATAAACAATCCAAAAAGGAACGAATAATCCTGAAAACAACTTGCGACAAGGGAAAGCATTCGTTGTAGTACCTTGGAGTACAACTCAAAAATATAAATGATAAATGGTAATCATTCATCATTTAATTCTGAAATATTTATATGCTATTAAACACACTTAGGATTAATTAATATCTATAAATATGCTATCGAATACACTTGGGAATGCAGAGATATCAAGTCTGTTTGATATCAATGATCTGATAATTATTTTATATTTATATTATTTTATAAAATCCTGATAAATGATTGATATTAAAATACTGTATTATTTTTTTAAATAAATAAAGCGTTAATTAAATTTAATCACTTAAAATAAGGAATAACCATTGCAACATTAATAAGTACAGTATAAAAATGCATAAAGTGCCATAAAACCAACATTAATTAATATCTATAAATATGCTATTGAACGCACATAGGAATGCAGCGATATCAAGTCTGTCAGACATCAATAGTATGATAATTATTTTATATTTATATTATTTAAAAAACGGATAAATTACTGATATGAAAATACTGTATTATTTTGTTTAAATAAAATAAACAAATAAATTAAATTCATGTAAAATAAGAAATACCCATCACAATATTAAAAAGTACAGTATGAAAAATACATAATATCATGGTATAGCAAAATGCCACAACACCGGCATTAATTAAAATCTATAAATATGCTATTGAACAATTAATAGATATGAATTGGGAATGCAGCGATATCAAGTCTGTCAGATATCAATAACATGAAAATTATTTCATATTTATATTACTTAAAAAAACTGATAAATTACTGATATTAAAATACTGTATTATTTTGGTTAAATAAATTTTAAAAACACAAATTAAATTAAATCACTTAAACTGAAGAAAAACCAGTCACATTAAAAAATGCAGTATGAAAAATTGATAATATCACCAACATTAATTAATATCTATAAATATGTATTAGTGATGCACAAATATTAAAAATCTGGCCGATATGGCTAATCCAATAATTATCTTATTTTTCTATTGTAAAAACTGATAAATGGCAGATATTACAATACAGTATTATTTGTCTAAAATAAAAACAGCATAAATGAATGCTAATAAAAAACATAATAAAAACCTGATAAATGACAGATACTGCATTATTTTGTTTAAATAAATAAAAAATAAAAACAGCATAAATTAAATTCAATTGCTTAAATAAGGAATACACATCACATTAAAAAGCACAACATTGAAAAATACACAATATCATGGAATAACAAAATGCTATAACACCAACCATTAATATAGCACCATATATAAGACTATTAATTAATATCTATAAATATGCTCAAACATATTTAGGCATGTATAGATATTAAAAGTCAAGCCGATATTTATAGTTAAATAATTATTTTATATTTACATTACTCAAAAACTGAAAATTGGCAGATATGAAAATACTGTACTATTTTATCTAAATAAATTTTAAATAAACAGTAGAAATTAAATTTAATAATTTAAAAAGTGAATATGTATCATAACATTTACATAGCATGAAAAAAATAGATATTAATTATAGATATCAAACACACTAAATAAATAAAAATAAATTAATTTAAAAAAAATTGAGTATTTTTATTTTTTAATTTATTTATTTTGACTAAAGTGATGACGCAAAGAAAAGAGTGCGTAACTATATCTGTATAGTCCTATATCTCTAAATACCTCTTATTTGAGTTACTTGCCAATCTTTGACTTAAAAACTCAATCCCGCTATAATCATGTGAGAGAAACGCACATGCTGAAGGGCTGAACGTGAGCTCAACTCTGTTAGCAGCCCAGCCTCCAGTGCGCACACACTCACATTGCAATTTCCCAGCAGCGGGAGGAAGCTGAAGCGGAGAAGCCTGCTTCACTGAATTAAACCTGCATCATCTGTCCACTGTAATCTGCTCTCCTGTCCATTACGCTTCAACACTGGGCCATTCAGAGATTAATTCAAGAACAGACACTTGCACCGCTGCTCATTATGCAGACGACAGTGTGATTGGTCGTCCCAGAACAGTGGGCGGAGCTTTCTATGACCGCAGCACTCGAAAGAGGCCTTTGTGTGCCGAACACGTAGTTTCCGTACTCGTTGTTTGTTAAAGGTAGCAAAACCTTATTTTTTTAAGATGTTACAGACTGCTAGCACAAAACGCAAGTAGGGGACAGCATAAGGACTATGTAAGAGGACTTGATGAACACATCCACCTTTCGCTGTCGTATTTTCTTTGTTTCTGGCAAGTACTCATCTATGTGAACTCAAAAAAAAAAACAAGGGGATCCTTTGGAGGAGATGATGAGGAGAAAGGTTCGCTGTGAAACCACAAGACCTGGCACGTCTTGTGCCGTCACAGACCCAAAAAGAAGCTGTACATACGCAGACAAAGACAGGCACTTGAGCGCAGCTTTTAGATGGCTGGTCAGGGTGTCCCCAGATGGCATACAATTCAGTCTCTGACGTCAATGGACTGAACCAATTTGCATACTTGATTTTTATCCATTAACAGCCCTCTCGCGCCTCGAGCCTCTGCCCAATAAAACTGCAAATGCACAAAACTAGGGCTGTTGCTAAAGATGGGCGATAATAGCTGAAGAACATCTCAGCCTTGTGACAATATCTCAGCATTTGTGTTCGTCAAATTTTTCCATACAGCAAATGTTGCCACAATTAATGCAAGTAAAAAAAAAAATTAACAAGGTCTTAATAAAAATATATTAATATAATAATAAAAAATAAATTATATATGCATACATATACACACACACACACACACACACATATATATATATATATATATATATATATATATATAATTTATTTTTTATTATTAGTTCATTATTATTTTATTATTACTTAATTTTTACACACACACACATTTGTATATTAATAATAATAATGAATATATGAATACTTAATCAGTATTTAATATTTATGTTTATACAATTAACATATAAATTGTATTAGTAATTAATTAATTAATTAATTAAATTAATAATTTATTATTAATTCAGTACCTGTATTCATATGTACAGATATATACACATACATACATATACACACACAAACACACACACACACACACACACACAATTTATATAAATTATTAATATATAAATTATATTTTTATATTACATCAGTATTTGTATAATTTATATAAAAAAAACACAAATAATTGTATTTAGTAAAGTACTAAATGGATACAAAAAAAAAACATTTTACTACTTGAATCAATATAATCATGCATAGCAATAAACAGCAATATTTCCAAACATTTTTACAAAAACTTTTTACGACATGAAAAAAAATGCCACACAAAAACTGACAATAAACTGTCAAAAAAAGTAATTTTAATCTATTCGCTTAGACTCTGTGTTAGGTGATTCACAGAATGAATAACTTTATCTATCTATCTATCTATCTATCTATCTATCTATCTATCTATCTATCTATATATCTATCTATCTATCTATCATGATTTAATACCTCAGCAAAGTAGAAAGATGATTTTAGAACAATACGTTCATGTAATCCTGTGGCAAGTGCATTTATTAAAAATAAAAGACAGAGGGTCTGGTAATCTGCAGGCGGGCATTATTCGCTCAGGGTATTAACGTTGCTGGAGGCCAGTCTGCAGTTGAGAGGCAAACAGGCCTTAACTGATGGCAGTGCTTTGAGTTAAGTTAATAACCAGGGGAACAGATGAACTGTAAAACTGCTAAGTGAATACACAGGCTACAAAAACAACTGCACCTTGCAGTAACCCTCACATGACATTTTGACATCCCCTATCCATAATAACCATCATCAGGCCGGTGAAAAATGAGACTCGAGTCATCCGCTATTGCCGCGACAGTATTTTAGTATCAACAAACTCAGTGTTTACACACATTACTTGGTGTTTTTGCGTGTGAGTAATTTCTACCAGGGGGCTGAGCGGGGCATGACAAACCACCCAGCCGTGCCCATATGGGCTCAGCACACGAGCGGCATCAGCGCAGCCGGACACGGAGCGGGAACGGAGGAGTTGAATTTCTTGGAGAGAACAACGCCGCTCGCACGCCAGCGAGGCGTGACGATCTGTGCTGTTTTGCTGACTTTCAGCGAGCTGGCCAAAACAAGAACTAATAGAAAATTATAATAACAAAAATAAAAATCGGGAATTCAGCAGAAAAGAGTAAAAAAAATATTTTAGGTAGGCTGATTTTAAATTTATATCTAAACAGTTCCCTGAATTCAGCTCACAACAGACAAAAACAAACATCAGTCTTCACTCATCCTGTCATGGAAACTTTTTATCCACAACAGACTGCAAATCATTTTTTTGAGAGCAGCTCAATTTTAAAAAACACATTTAAAATAATAACAACAACTAAATACCAGCATAACTGCAAAGTATAAAAGCATTAATAAATAATGAAAATAGGGCTCTCAGTTTAATGCGTTAACTTAATTAGTTGAGAAAAAAAGCGATTAAAATATTTTAACGCAATTAACGCGCTGACCCCGCACCCAGACCTGTACGTCATCTTATATTTCATATAGTTGACTGTTAACAAATATGATGCAGGGCAACAACTCCACAATTGCAGGTATGGCCTAAAATTTAAGATATTGGTGCAAAAAAATGTCCCTGTATGCGTTTTGTCTCATATTCATATATATCACAAGGGCAGCAAGAGCAATATGGCACGAGTTCTGATTTTGTCTTGATCTATCACAAGCTTAAATGTGATTTTATACAACAATTCAGTAAATAAGATTCAATTCAGTTGATATTGCGTTATATTTGAAACAATTTTACAGAGAACATATTACCTTTGAAATCATAGCAGAATTGTTATGTGCCTCCGAGCAACACGGCTGTGTTTAGTTTCTAAATGAATCCACGTTTTGAACGAATCGTGTGAACAAATGATTCAAAAGCTGATTCATAAAGAGAGTCAATTACTTCATTTCTGAAGGAATCAGCCATTTGAACGAATCGAATGAGTGAATGACTCAAAGACATTTACCGCCACCTGCTGGCAGGTTTAGTTGTTTACAGTCTTATTTAGAGTATTATTTCATAAAAAAAGAAGAAGAAGAAGAAGAAGAAGAAAGTAAATTCTATCATCATTTACTTACCCTCATGTTGTTTCAAACCTTTCTTTTGTGGAACATGAAAGAAGGTATTTTAAAGACTGCTGGAAGCAAAGCTGTTTTGGTTACCAATGACTTTCATCAAAAAAATACTGATGTTTCTTAAATTATCTTCTTTTATGTTCCATAGTTTTGTTTAATGTTTGTGTAATAAATTCTGTGTTGAATCAAATAAAATATTTCTTTCTAAAGCTACAATTTGTAATGCAATTTCTCACTTTCTCATCTCTTTTGTGGGTATTTTCAGTCAAATATATTTTGCGATTAATTACATTAACTAATCGAAACATCATGTAATCCACTGACAGCCCTAAATGAAAATAATAAACAATGAAAACTTCACAATTAGATAAAACACAAAATGAAAGCCATTAATACATTTATAAATATATTTTTTAAAAGTGTCCATTAAAGGGTTAAAGACGTTTACTTGTACCTTATTAACCAGTACAGTGTTTAAAATGCTAATAATATGTGACCCTGGACCACAAAACCAGTCTTAAATAGCACGGGCATATTTGTAGCAATAGCCAAAAATACATCGTATGGGTCAAAATGACCGATTTTTCTTTTATGACAAAAATCATTAGGATATTAAGTAAAGATCATATTCCATAAAGATATTTTCTACATTTCTGACCGTAAATGTATCAAAACTTAATTTTTGATCTGCAACATGCATTGCTAAGAACTACATTTGGACAACTTTAAAGACGATTCTCTCAATATTTGGATTTTTTTGCACCATCAGATTCCAGATTTTCAAATAGCTGTATTTCGGCCAAACATTGTCCTATCCAAACAAACCATACATCATTGGAAGCTTATTTATTCAGTTTTCAGATGATGTATAAATCTCAATCTCAGAAAAATTGACCCTTATGACTGGTTTTGTGGTCCAGGGTCACATATTCTGACGTAGATACTGCAGCTCATTACCTCAATCTAGATTTTGGGGCAAAATATATACTCTAAAACACGTACATCTGACAATTAACCTCTTGTAAAGAGTTTTAAAGGATGAAAAAAGTACAACATCTAGTAGTACAAGTAGTAAGACCAGACCAGCATGGGTGGATGTGTATAAATCAAGACATACTGTAACTAAATGAGACTTAATTTCGACTCCATACTTAGCCTATTTTGCTAGCCAAAGCCAAACTCAGGCCAACTTTTGCACAGAATACAGTGAAAAAACTCTCAAGCAGAGAGTACTGGAATTTTAATTTAAAGGGAATAGTTCACCAAAAATGATGTCACATGGACTATTTTAACGATGTCTTTACTACCTTTCTGGGCCTTGAACGTGTCAGTTGCGTTGCGGTCTACGCAAGGTCAAAAAGATCTCAGATTTCATCAAAAATATATTTTTGTTCCTAAGATGGACGAAAGTCTTACAGGTTTGGAACGGCATAAGGGTGAGCAATTACTGACAAAATTTTCATTTTTGGGTGAACTATCTCTTTAAGATAAACATTTAAAAATGTATTAGCCCAAATACTAAATAATCCAACGCACTACCAGTAGTAGCAGTACTACTACAACTACTGTTTATACATACTACAGTTTCTCTAAAATCTGCATTTCAATTGCAAAAATCTAGCCAGATTATGTTCCGTCTCATTTATAATTGGTCAAAAGTTTCTTAGTCATCTAAACACTGTTGCGTCTGTCTGACACGAGACTCTCCATAGCCTCAGGCGAACCTGAAACTCAAACCCACCCAGCTAGTTTGTTCAACAACTCATTCTTTTATGTGTCATTCATGTTTCTTAAATACCTCATTGAGACATCACGTTCAGCTAAACTATTTAGACGATCAACATCTCGCGTCTCAAAAATGCATGCGGTCACGCCTATTTCACCATGATACCAGGCATTTGAAATGCAAATTAATGGCTTCGTCTAATCATAATAAAACAACGCACATGCTCATGACTGGACAAGCAGTCAAGAAAATAAGATCTACACAAAAGAACATTCATCTACAATGACATAAAAGCAAAACATTCCATATTTTATCTCTTAGAATGAATCCTGGGTGTGTTAACTCTGTTTAGAAGATGGACTATTGTGATATGTTTAGTTTCACAATGCGGACAAACAACTGCTGTCACCATTTACGTAGTTTTAATATGTAACTGTCAAATGTTTGACATGTGCCATTTTTTAGGGGAACTCTATCTACACTTCTAGCATTGTCTGCTTTACAGTCATTGTTAAAGATCTGTAAAGAACCATATCAGTTACCAGACATTTTCTTTTAATTTATTGGTATTAGCTCATACTTATGGAAGCCTGTTTCCGCCACTGAACAAAAAAATAAAATGTAATTGCGACTTTTTAACTCAATTCAGACTCTTTTTCTCAGAATTGCATGAAACAAACTTACAATTCTGACTTTTTTTCCTCAGAATTGCGCAATATAAACTCACAATTCTGACTTTTTTCTCAGAACATACGTTTCTATTTTCTCGCAATTTCAAGTTTATATTTCGCAATAGTGACTTTTTCTCCGAATTGTGTGATATAAACTCACAAATACGAGAAATAAAGTCAGAATTATGAGATATAAACTCACAATTCTGACTTTTTTTCCTCAGAACTGCTTGTATCTCGCAGTTTTGACTTTTTCTCAGAATTGCGTGATATTTACTCAAAACTGTGAGTTATAAAGTCAGAATTGCAAGATATTAAGTCAGAATTTATATAAACTCACAATTGTGAGAAATAATCAGATTTTTTTCTCAAAACTGCTTGTATCTCGCAATTCTGACTTTTTTCTCGTGTTTCCAAGTTATATCTCGCAATTCCAACTTTTTTTTCAGAATTGTGTGATATAAACTCACAACTCTGAGTTATAAAGTCAGAATTGCATGACATTAAGACAGAACTGATATGAACTCAGATATAAACTCATAATATTGAGAAATAATCTGACTTTTTTCTCACAATTGCAAGTTTATATTTCGCAATTGTGACTTTCTCAGAATTGCATGATATAAACTAACACCTGTGAGTTATAAAGTCAGAATTGCAAGATATTAAGCCAGAATTGAGGGATATAAACTCACAATTGTGAGAAATAATCAGACTTTTTTTTCTCAGAACTGCTTGTATCTTGCAATTGACTTTTTTCTTAGAATTATGTGATATAAACTCACAACTCTGAGTTATAAAGTCAGAATTGCAAGACAATTGCAATTGCAATCTTACAATTGCAAGTTTATATCTCGCAATTGTGACTTTCTCAGAATTGCATGATTATAAACTAACACCTGTGAGTTATAAAGTCAGAATTGCAAGATATTAAGTCAGAATTTATATAAACTTAGATATAAACTTACAATTGCGAGAAACATTCTGACTTTTTTCTTACAATTGCAAGTTCATATCTCGCAATTGTGACTTTTTCTCAGAATTGCGTGATTTAAACTCACAACTGTGAGTTGTAAAGTCAGATTTGCAAGATTTTACTTCAGAATTGATATAAACTCAGATATAAACTCGCAATTGCGAGGAATAATCTGACTTTTTTCTGACAATTGCAAGTTTATATCTCACAATTCAGAGAAAAGTTAAAATTGCAATATGTAAACTCGCAATTATGAGGAAAAATGGTGACAGTCAGAACTGTCGCAATTACCTTTTTTTAATTCAATGCCGAAAACAGGTAAATTAGATACATAAATCAACATAATGAACTAAACATTTATATTAAATATCAACTTTATAGTATTGACCCATAACATTATTCAGAATTTCATAATATTAAATGTATATGAATTATATATACATGAATATAAAATAACATTTTTTTTAATGTAACAATATAATATCTCATAATATAATATGTGACCCTGGACCAAAAAAAATTCTTAAGTAGCACGGCTATATTTGTAGCAATAGCCAAAAATACACTGTATGGGTCAAAATTATTAATTTTTCTTTTATTCCAAAAATCATTAGGATATTAAGTAAAGATCATGATCCATGAAGATATTTTGCAAATTTCCTTCCTTAAATATATCAAGATTTAATTTTTGATTAGTAATATATATTGCTAAGAACTTCATTTGGACAACTTTAAAGGTGATTTTCTCAATATTTAGATTTTCTTCCCACCCTCAGACCTCAGTTTTTTAAAATAATATTGTCCTATCCTAACAAACCATACAGTATATCAATGGACAGCTTATGTATTATGTATTTATGTATTCATGTATAAATCTCAATTTCAATAAATGTACCCTTATGTCTGGTTTTGTGGTCCAGGATCACATATTGTCCAGAATCCCTCATAACACTTAAACAACGTATAAAAAAAATTCACCCTGTATATTTTGTAAATGCATGTTGTATACCTTATTGTAAATAATCCACCCATGTATATACATATTTTTGTGACCTTTCAATGTTATTCAAAATGTCATAACTCAATTTTCTGGTGATGTATGCCGTATTTCAACTGCAAGCTGTTTTTTTTTTTTTTTGAGTGCAACGGCAACATCTCAAAATCCAATCAAAACCGATGGATGAAACTTTCTCAATCCCTATAAACTCATAGGTACGTTAAAATCCTGAAGAAAGGATCTATTGAAACTTCCATTTAATCATGACTTTAATCAGTTTACTCAAGTAATCATTTCATCTCAAAGCCAAATCCACCTGCAGCGCATCAACTTCAGAAACAGCTTCATTGGGAAAATCTGAGTAACTATGATAACACAGTTTACCCAGAAAATCTTAAATTTAGCGATCCTGTTCCTTAGAATTTTTCCTACAACCTTCATGTCACCGACTCCACCTGATTACCACCATGCACCAAATCTAAATATCCAAATCCTGATAAATCTACGTATGTCTTGCTACAGTTGGTGGTAAAAGGCACGATTGCCACCTTTTATGAAGTTCTTGAGGAATTTGAGCAATGCTTTGAGGGGTCTATTTGAACAGGTTAGCAGGCCTACAAGCCAATTATTGACACAGCATTTGGATGCGAAACAAGTTAAAGGCTTGTGTGAAGAGGGACGGAGCCCAATCAATTCACCAAGAGACTTCACAGTTACACGCCACAACCACAGCGGACTCCGCTCCACACCGCCGTCTCCCGCTGGAGGTTCGACTGAGGCCTTCAAAGAGGGGAAAACACCATCACCACTTCCTTTAAACTAATCCAGGAAAAGGCAGTGGGAAAATTATTCAGCACTTTGTTCCTCTTTGTTTACCACACGGATTGCATGACAAAAACAAACATGTCTATAAATTAAGACTTAATGGGATAGTTAACCCAAAAATTAAAATTCAGTCATTTATTACTCATTCACATGTCATTCCAAACTCGTAAGATCGTCAGAACACAAATTAAGACATTTTTGATGAAATTTGAGAGCTTTCTGACCCTGCATAGACAGCAATGCAACTGACACTTTCAAGGCCCAGGAAGGTAGTAAGGACATCATTAAAATAGTCCATGTGACAGTGATTCAACCTTTTTAAATTTTATGAAGCTATGAGAATATTTTTTTGTGCGCAAAAAAATGCGTGAACGTGCGGCGAAGACTGACACAAAAGAGAAGAAACTATTGAATAAAGTCATTATTTTTGTTTTCTTTACACACAAAAATTATTCTTGTAGCTTCATAAAATTAAGGTTGAACACATGGACTATTTTAATGATGTCCTTACCACCTTTCTGGGTCTTGAACATGTCAGTTGCATTGCTGTCTATTAGCGGTCGACCAATATTGTTTTTTTTTTTAAAAGCCGATGCCAATGTTGATATCTTATCGGAATGTGGGAAGTTTGTGTGCATTTGGGATTTTTTTTTTTTTTTTATAAAAATGAATAAAGTGCAGTATAATTTGAAATCACGAGTTTAACATTTGTCGATTGTACATCTCCAGTGAAACTCTCTCCTGTCCGCATTCGATTCAATATCAGGCAAACAGAAAAACTGATAAAGATTT
>JAHKKF010529891.1:0-28951 GCA_019740295.1 Labeo calbasu | reverse complement strand
AAAATTATATTTTATTTTTGTCAAATAAAGGGGATCGGAAAATGTAAAACATGGAAGAAATATTGTGTGAAAAAAAATATACATTTTTATTAATTAATAGTAGTAGTAGTAGTAGTACTAGGCACATATATTATACTGAATGATTAATGAAGTTAAACCGAACTTTTATTTTGACGGGTTGCCGACCTGCCGTGAATACCATTACATTTCTGTGTATATATTTGACGCTTGTTTTACTCAAATGAAACAGTGAAAGGCTTATTAAGTGACTTTCATGCCCTCATTTAGTGAAACGGCAGACGCTAAAATCACTGCCTGTGTTAGTATTACATATGTAGAAAACGAGATCATAAAAAGACACGCAGAACATGCAGGATTCATATTTAAATAGTCTTTTGAGGCATAATATTTACAGATACTAGTCCACATTGCGACTTGATTTAAGTTTAATGACCAACTTTTGATAATTAATTCAAACTTTGACAAATTCCGTGAAAATAATAGAGCCATACAAAAAAAAACATTCGGGGCTGGAGTAAAAACTTTCGGGGCTCGAGCCCCGAATGATTAGCCCTAGCGACGCCCCTGGTTGGAGCTGAACTGTGTAGGAACGTAGATCTAAAAGGAACAGGGTTGGGCACCGCTGGTTTAAATATTAAGTTACAACAAATAAGAATTAGGACACCTTCCGATTATCAAATCTTAGTTAAAGTAGGCTATTCAAAGACGAACAACACCTGTGTGAACTTGAGGAGAGCGAGTAATCTACATAAGCCACTTGGAGACCAGCTGGTTCACAGTAAAAACGGTTAATTTATTTTAAAACACTTCTGTCTGGTTGAGCTCGTCCTGCAGCCTAGATTGTACTGGCTTTTTTGAATGCAGAATTCCTAATAAACCACTATGCATCAACGAAGATGACGGTGTTCTTTTTTTTACTCGAGTAAAAAAAAAAATAAACCGTTTTGCTGGCTAATTAAATGTGCATGGGATAGGATAATCTTAGATAACCTCAGAAATGTCTGAATGATTCATTTACGGTTGACGCAAACAGGAAGCAAATCTACAAAACGTTTTGTACAAACATTTTATTGGAAAAAAATGAGTTAAAAGAAACGGTAAATATACAGCGTATATTAAAAAAAAAAAAAAAAAAAAAAAAAAACGTTCACGCATTATAGCTCAACGATGGATTCAGGCTTCCAAGTTAATCCGGAAAAACCTACAGATAGCAGAAAATAAGAATAAGAAAACATTATCACTTTTATCAATATACAACAACGCTTAGGCTAATTGTGGCAATTCAAAGTATCTGAAAGGTGCACTTCTCCTGCCAGACAATATCTGACTGCCGCTGCTTTACTCTGCCTGTTTTTAGATTGGTAACGGTACACAGCAAACCATCACCGCCGTGGAAACAGGACAAGATTTGTTGAAAGAATATCGCACGTAAAACTTCAGAGTCTAGAGAAGTCACGCCTTTTGCTCTTTCTGTTTTATTTGTGCAGTGTCGTTGAGTCTCCAGCTACTGCTGATACAGGAGACAGAATCTCGAAACTGCACTGTTATTAGGGGATAAATGTGTACAAACATTTCTTACCTCTTACAAACTGTCTATAAACTGTACGGGGGGAAAGAGACACGTGTGTTTCACTTATCAGGAACTACAACAACATTCACTTAAATAGAGCTTCGTGAACAAATCATTCATTCAGAGTCGAAACATGATTCAGTTTGATTGTTTTAAAATGATTCGTTTACGGTTCGGACTAAATCCGAGTTTATTTTTACTTTTGTTCAAAATGCAAATTCTGTTGGTTTTAAATACTGTATTTTATGAGTTGAATTATTGTAACATAATGAACTGAAAGTAAAATTAGGATTATATGACGTAGATGAATCACTGAGTCGTTTATTTGAACTGGGTCTTTTCGATTTGTTTGACAGAACCGATTCGCGGGAGAAGCCTGTACGTACCGGAAGAAAAAGTTAGAGCGCATTCTAACCGGATGTAAACGCCTCCACTAATTTCTTCTTACAAGAACAGGAAACAGATGTTTTTAAATTGCAGTGTCAGTACATGTAACAATACATACATTTTATAAAATATTTTACACTGCTAAAACAAAAGCTGTTAGAGATGAAGATAAAACGCAAATGTGTAACATTCATGACTGACGGAGTATTCAACCAATCAGAGAGGAAAAGACAAAAACGAGATCCAATAGTTTTCACCCTTTGAGTGTTTATACTCGAGGAGGCGGAGCTCGCATCCAGAGAGTTACTTCGGCGAGGCTGTGAGGCGTGTGTTCAGGGAAGTGTCAAACGTATTTAAACCTCTTTAAGTCTTTACCAAACCCTTCAGACTTGCACGATGAACAACCTTATTAGATCGACAGCTCGGTGTCTTCGATCGAGCGCGTGGCAATACAGAACAGCTCAGACTAATGGAGAGCTGCTGTCTGGTTGGGCCCGCCTCATGTGCTCCTCCTCATCGGTCCAGAAGAACGTGGAGGAGATGGTGAAAAAGGACAAAGTGGTGGTCTTCATGAAAGGCACCCCCGCACAGCCTATGTGCGGCTTCAGCAACGCCGTCGTCCAGATCCTGAGAATGCACGGGGTCGACAGCTATGCGGCTTATAACGTGTTGGATGACCAGGATATTAGACAAGGTCAGTGCCTGGGGATTGTGTTGTGTAACGTGAAGAGTTTTCAAACCCAACTCGAGTTTGATATTGGCTTGAACGACAGCTTTATCAGTTGTGTGGATCATTATTATGGTGTGTTTGTGACGCATATAAAAAAAAAGCTCTTAGTTAGGCCTATTAATCATTAAGAAACTCATTGTTATAGTTTATTCTCTGTGTATCGTAAAATTGAGGAAGAACTCTAACAATTATGACTTTTAAAACTTAAAAATAATAATAATAATAATAATAATAATAATAATAATACTTACTTATTATAATACTTACTTACTAATAATAATTACTTAGTCTTTAAGTTATTCCAAGAAGGTATCTCATTATTATGAGTTGTTTCCTCATGTTTTTTTTTTTTTTTTTTTACATTTCAGAATAATCAAAAACTGTTGAAAGAAATGCCATTATAATGAGAGTTTCATCACTATTTTAAGAAAGTTGTCAATTATGAGAGTTATTAATTATGAGTTTCTAATTTTTATGAGAAACCAATACGTTGTTGCATGAAAGTTTCTCATTGAGATGTTTAGTCAATATTATGAGATAATTAGAAAAAAATTATCATTATAAGGTTTCTAATTATTACTAGACAGTTTCTCTTTATTATGAGATGTTGAAGCGCTGTTACAAGACATTAATTGTATTATTGTTATTATTATGATAACATTTTTATATTATTACAAGACAGTTTCTCATTGCTACAAGATAATAAGAAAGATGTTATTATTATGAGGATTCTTTGTTAATGAGAAACCAAGGCATTATTACATGAAAGTTTCTAACTTTTATGAGATGTCACAATAATTTAGTCATTGCTATGAGATATTAATGAGAAACTAAGTTATTAGAAAATATTATTACTAATAGAAAATAAAATTTGTATTATATTTATATAGTATTGTAAGGTGTAATATCATTATATTAAGTAACGTACGAGAGAGAAATTAGAAACTGAATTATTTGTCTTTTTTTCATTATTATAAGACCATTTTATTAATGGTTACAAAAAGTTTTGTCATGATAATGGCATTTCAGAATAATTGGAAGCGGTTGTTATTATAAGAAAGTTTCTATTTTTTTTGCAATGTTAAGTTATTCAAATGAGGGAATTTCACATTTTTATGAGAAACCAATGCATTGTTGCATGACATTTTCTCATTATTAAGATGTCTAGTCACTATTATGAGATAATGAGAAACAAAGTTATTATTATAAGAAGATTTCTAATTGTTATGAGACAGCTTCTACGAGATGATTTCTCATAATAATGACTCGACATGTCTATTATTATTATTATTATTAGAACATTTTCCATTAATACAAGATAAGTTTCTCATTGTTAAAAGACAATCACTTGACATCTTGAAATAGTAGGAAACATATTCCCTCGGTTTCACAGAAAGGCTTAAACCTAATCCTAGTCTGAGCTGTTTCAACTGAAAGAAACTTGCACTGACTGATCTTAAAATATATCAGTGCCTTTGTTTTGTCTTGAAGATCCACACCAGTAATGTTTTTTTTGTTTTTTTGTTTTTTAAGCATGTTTATTTACATTACTTAATTGTCCTAATTGAACAATGGCATAATTCTGGCTAAATCTAAAACCTGTCTGTGAAACCGGGCTAATAAAATATTTTGAGGAATTTTTATAAGAAAAGGGCATTATTACATTAAAGTTTCTGATTATTATGAGATGTTTAGTCATTATTGCGAGATATTAATGAGAAAAATAAATTATTATTGTGAGGAAATTTCTCATTGTTACATTGTTTTCTTGTAATATTGACTTGACAAGCTGTTATTATGAGAATTGTTTGTACAAATGTTCTCATTGTTGAGATGTTTTAAGTTTCTGATTTACAGAATTTCTACTCAACTCTAGCGGTAACGGGCTTCTACAGTTTTTATACATACAGTGAAAGTCAGTTTGGGTCTGACACTCGTTAGTTTTGTCAGTACAGCACAAGTAGGTTAACGGCACCAGCAGTCCTGTCGGCTCTGATTGCCTTTATCAGTCCCTTGCAGCAGGAAGAAAGGGGTGTTAACCTTGCATGACTGAGGTTAGTTTCCAAACAGTGAAGCCTAGACTCTAAAGTGCTTAAGAGGAATTAAAAAGAGAAGCAAATAGTTATGTTACATGAAATGAATTCCATTCCAGAGTTAAGCATGTCGAAATGATGTTAAATACTGACATGTGACTTTGTTTTCCCTAAAAGGAATAAAGAGTTTCTCCAACTGGCCGACAATTCCACAGGTGTACTTCAATGGTGAGTTTGTTGGCGGCTGCGATATTCTTCTTCAGATGCATCAGAGCGGAGATCTGGTGGAGGAACTTCAGAAGCTGGGAATCAGATCAGCTCTTCTGGATCAAGAAAAAGAGTCCAAGTAGGAGTCTTGTTAGCAAAGACGAGTCTTTGGGATAATTGTCCATTGATGAAAACCTCCCAAAGGTTGGCTTGTGAATGGGGACTTGACCTGCTGAAGTCCAAACTGTCCTGAGATGACTGAAGGAAGTGATGTCAACCTCCCAAATTCTGAAAAATCACTGTAAAACACTTGACATAGAATTACCGTATTACAAACGATGATTGCGTTTCTATTGCGTTTATTTCTGATACTCTAATGTTAGACCACTTCATATTTAAAATGTTGTATTTTCAATTATATTATTAAATGTATTTTAGATGTATATCATTTTTTTGTCAATAAAATATTTTAAAGCACCCGTCGTGTGAAACTAGAGCTGCTGGGTTTCACAAGATTGAATTCTGCTTATCCGATGTCATTACAAAGAATATGTTTTGTTGATTCAGTTGGAGATTTTCCCCTTCCTCATTCTGTAATGTGTCTGTCATGTTATTTCTTGTCTAAGATATGTTTAGAAGTTGTCCTACCAGAGAGAGAATTACTCAACACTTGTGGTAGTTACACGTGTAAGATGCTCTAATCGTGTGGAGGAACAGTATCTGCTTAACCTTAATGGTCAGACCTCTTTTAAAGATGTTTGCAGATGCAGTTCTATGAGATAAAATACATAAACAAATCCTACTTGTTCCACTCCTATCTTCTTATATATGCACTGTAGTTATTAAAAGCAGTGTCACTGACAGAACTCAGAGTCTGGTAATCATAAAGGGAATTATTAAAAAAAAAAAAAACACTACAATATACAGTATATTCTTTGTTGTAAAAAATAAACAAACAAAAAAATGTAGTTACATATGTGTCCACTAGAGTGCAATAGTATTTTAAAACTTTTTTTGCCTAGTATTTACTGTATATTTCCTTTATTGCTACAAGACTACTGAATGTAATTACAGGAGGTAATGACATACTCTGAAATGTTCATTAATTATATAAAAAAAAAAAAAAAAGCAAAACTGATGTCATTAAAGATAGATGACTGATAAGAGTGTCTAATTAAAATAATTTAAATTGTAAATTACTAAAATCAATTATAAATTCATGTTGGTTACAAAAGTTTGTAAATATATTGTCAAGGGGAAAATTATAAGTTTTTAAATATTATGTTTTTGGAATCTTGCACCACATGACAAATTAACTTTGCTTGTCATAAAAAAGGTAGAAATATCTGATATTTTAATAGCCTTATTGGCCTTGACATTAAGTCATGGATCAAGGGATTATTTATTTATTTATTTATTTATTTATACTCCAAGTCACTGTATATGCATTGTTTTTACATCTACATTACATTTTTAATGCACTTACGAATGATTTAATAGGTTGAGATTTGGAAATGTATTACACCTTTATTATAAGTCTTATATAAATATATAAGCCTAATACATTTCTACATCTTAATCTATTAAATTGTTTAAAAATACATTTAAAAGTCATGTAGATGTAAAATCAATAATGCAGTGACTTGGAGTGAAGGAAACTTAAAATAAATTAAGAGCTGCAATAATTTTCCTGCATGGTTTCTGTGTTCACTGTCCCCTCAAAAGCCTTCATATCCCAGCACTCCTTTGTCTCCCTTTAAGCTGGTTGCTAGGCAACACCAGGTTTTCTAATATACGAAGCAGAGGGAGCAGGCAATGCCACTATTCTGTGCATTTGGTTTGCCAACAGAATCAGGTCATTGGTGCCAGTGCCTGAAGAGTGTCTGACACCTCTGCTCTGTAGGTAAGTGTAGACAGCTGAGACTCGAGAAGGAAGAAAGTACTACAGCAGCTGTCAGAGCTACATCTTCAAGATCACCCAGAACTGGAAAGCTAAAAGTGTCAGTTTGCTGCGAATGTCCATAGCGTTAATAAAAAACCCAGTGCCAGAACCTCCGAGACCAAATCCCTGGCTCGACACTTGTGCCACACAATAGACTGTGCTCGTCTGATTTTTAGAAGATGTTTTTCTGGAAGAAATCGAAGACTGGAAAGAAATGGTGTAAGCATCTCAGTTATAGCCATAAATCAACACATACCGTATGAAGATGGACCTAAATAATCTTTTTTTTTTTTTTTTTTTTTTTTAGATGGGCTGAGAAAGACCAAACTCTGGAGTCCTGGAACATGGTAAGACGAAATTTTCCACAATCTTTCCTGGAAAAGGATATTTAAGGCGAGGAACTTTTCCAGATGCTGTGTCAGGTAAGCACCTTAGAGGAACTCATAGAAAGTTAAAATAGATGATATCAAATATGATAAAATAGCCACTGGGGGTCAGCAGTCTACCTTACATTGAGATGACTTTATGTAGAATCAGGCCTTGCAAACAAGATTTAGTATAATGCACTTTAATGTCCAAGAAGAAAAGGTCTAACGGAACCTTCTGGAGAACCTCTATCTTGCATTCTAAGAAAATTATGGTTCCAAAGAGGAATTTTGGCAGCAATACAATAGAAGAACGATTTTGCTTTTTCCACTATAAAGAACAGTTTGTGCAATGGAAAGCTTTCATGGAAGTTAAAGATTCTTAATGGAACCAAAGCTACCAATAAAAGAGGCTTTCGCAATGGAGGAAAATTTTCATAGTTCCTAGAACTATTGGTGGAAGTTCCCGCTTTTACCCTGGCTAATTCCTAGCGCTGAGTTCTTAGAACTATGCGATGTGAAAGCACCTAATGCCATAGAAGAACCATTTTGGGCTGTGCGAAGAACATTTCAGTTCTTAAAAGAACCATTTTTCTTAGTGTGGAAAACATTTTAATAATCTAAAGAAACTTTTTTCCACTATAAAGAACGTTTTGTGCTATGGAAAGCTTCCATGGATGTTAAAGGTTCTTAATGGAATCAAAGCTACCAGTAAAAGAGGCTTTCACACCATAGGAACCTTTTCTTAGCTCTTAGAACTGTTGGCAGAAGTTCACGCTTTTTGGCATGTTTGCACTGCAGGAACTCCATTTGGGAAACTAAATTAGCTCCTACTTCAGAGTAGGGTCTAAAACAGTTCTATAGAAACTACAAGTGATGTACTGTAAGTATACGATGGTTGGCCAAACACATATGAAACACATACTGGCAGTTTTAAAATGCCATGTAAAAATATTTACTCCATGAACATGGAACAGCAAACAGCATTTACCTATTGTCTGCAGCATTGTGTTCTTTTCTCAGCCTCAACAATATGTAACACTGCAAGTTGTCATAGATTTAGTCAGATTTTCATGCTCTGATAAATGTGTAATTTGTGCGTTTACATTCCATCTCCGTTACTACGAAACCCATGACACACAACAAAAACAGCTTGTCCTTTACCCATTGTTGCCGTTTGTAAATGCTGCGAACAAAGACATTGCTGTCGGCCGCTTCAGAGTTCCTGCTGCCAGTGCGAATGCAACCAGGAAAACGGCCCGAGGGAGAAATTTGGTTCTCTGGGAACCACCATTCTGGGATGCATTTCCCAAAACAATCATTAGATAACTATGGTCGTTAGTTCCACTGAATTCTATCGGCAATGACAAAACTTGAAACTTCAAGTTTAATTTCAAGTGCTTCAAAACCGTTTATCTTATTATAGGGTTTTTAGAGGAGCCTTTGACAGATTTTCTTGCGGGAACTTTTACACAGAATCATCGTCCTTGAAATGGTTCCCCAGCCATGTGGCACAGTGACTCAGTGGGTATCAGTGTTGTCTCACAGCAAGACGTTTGAGTCCTGATGTGGGTTTCCTCCAGGTTCTCTTCAGTTTTCCCCGCAGTCCAAAGACTTGCAGCATAATGTGAATTGAGTACATTGTTTGTGAGTGTGAACGTGTGACTGTCCTTCTGATGCTTGGATTGGCTCTAGCACCACATATGTATTGTACAAATTAATGAATAGGATGATAAATGAGTTACCGTTGACCGGTTTGCTAACGTGAGGTCTCTTACCAAATATTCAAAGAGTGCAAATATTAAATAGTAGGCTATACATTCATTTTAGGAAATAATTTGATTTATTTCGCTCTCAGTATGTGCTAAATTTGTCTTCTTCATTACTTACAGCATAATTAATGAATGCTCTCTCTTTCATCTTTTGTTCTCTTCTCGGTGTAAAAGGGATCTGTCATTCTCAT
This sequence comes from Labeo calbasu, assembly GCA_019740295.1. Taxonomy (NCBI): domain Eukaryota; kingdom Metazoa; phylum Chordata; class Actinopteri; order Cypriniformes; family Cyprinidae; genus Labeo; species Labeo calbasu. Next base: position 19,733 of record JAHKKF010529891.1, on the reverse strand, counting down.
GCAGACCGGCTTCAAAAAGACTCTGACCCACCAGGCGAAAATGCTGAACTATGCGATCACCCATCAAACCCCAAGACCACAGAAGAGGGAGAGCAGGGAGGAGTCCATCCTGGCCTTTCTGGGGATTGTTGGAACCATCCTCAACCTACTTGTCATTATTATTGTCTACATCTATACTTCTGTCTGACAGTAGACTCTGACATGCGTGACCGAACTTTCCACAGGGGAAGACTTCCTTCTCACACGCTGGATCAAAGATGAGACGTACTGCAGCATGTGTATTATCTCACAGACATTTGAACATTACTGAATTATGTGGGTAGTCAACCAGTCCAGATCTGCCTTTTGGATACAACACACTGATGAACAGTTATTAGTATCATAAATTATTCTTGTGTCTACAGTTTAAACATTATGTTACACAGTTACACAAGTTATGTTCTCACTTTTTGGATTTCTGAATTTGTTCAGAAGTACTAATCTGTTTGCTAAAAGAAATGTTTTCAGAACTACAGTGTTGAATATATCATATTCAAGACCGTAGACCGTATTTAAAAGGATGGTTCACCCAAAAATGAAAATGACCCTATGATTTACTCACCCTGAAGCCATCCTAGGTATATGACATTCTTCTTTCAGACTAATACAGTCGGAGTTATATTAAAATATGTCCTGGCTCTTCCAAGCTTTATAATTGCAGTGAATGGCTGTTGAGATTTTGAAGTCCAATAAAGTGCATCCGTCTATCATAAAAAGTACTCAACATAGCTTAATGGGTTAATGAAGGCCTTCTGAAGTGAATCAATGCATTTCTGTAAGAAAAAATATCTACATTTAAAACTTTATAAACCGTAATCTCTAGCTTCCGCTAAATGTCACATGCACATTCATGAGAGAGTGGCATGACATAAGTTCCGGTGATAATATGCTTGTCTTGCGAGAACCAAGTGTTGTAGAAAACCAGTGTCCTGTATATAAGCCAAGAGAACACTGGTTTTCTACAACACTTGGTTCTCATTTCTTACAAAAATTCATTGATTCACTTCAGAAGGCCTTTAGTAACCCCCCGGAGCCATGTGGAGTACTTTTTTATGATGGATGGATGCACTTTATTGGACTTCAAAATCTCAACAGCCATTCACTGCCATTATAAAGCTTGGAAGAGCCAAGACATATTTTAATATAACTCTGATTGTATTTATCTAAAATAAGAAAGCCATATACACCTAGAATGGCTTGAGGGTGAGTAAACCATGGGGTAATTTTCATTTTTTGGGTGAACTATTTTTAGACAAGAATAAAAACAAGGCTGTGAGGGGTAGAGATACAGTGTTTAATGGATTGTACTGTTGTACTAATACTTTTCATCTGATTATGTGATAGGGCCTTTATACAATGCGTGTCATAAAGTCTGTCCTTCACATCCTCGTTTTTATCTGTGCTAAATTCAATATGGCATCTATAGCATCTGTTCTATTAAGACAAGTAAACGATCGTCCATGTTAGCCATGTTTCTTAGCTGTTTCAGGTGCAAAGAGTGCTTTCCTATTGTTTTGGTAGTGTTTGAAGATTCTAAGTTGTAATAGTGGTTGTTTTCTCATTATTATTTACTAATCACTGCAACTCACTGCATTTATTGTCAGTTTATATTATTTGTCAGTTAACAAAATTGTGAAAAGCATAAAATGAAACATTTTAAACAGTGCATGTTTGTTCATGAAATGAAATACAGTTTTATGCTTTTTGTCAGCATGATGCGTAGAGTAGCCATCTCTTTTGAGGACATTGTAGGACTAACTAACTCTCTCAATAACACTAACGCTAACATGGACACTAACACTTAAAAGATTAGTTCACTTCCAGAACAAAAAATTACAGATAATTACAGTTTAAATGCAGTTTAAATGCATTGAAACGATCGGTTTTGAGCCAAACGATAAATTGCAATGTATGTACTTTTTAACCTCAAACTCTAGTCTAGCTCTGTATTTTTTTTTTTCCTCGGTCATGACAGTTAGAGTACATCTAAAAACTCCCATTTTCTCCTCCAACTTCAAAATCGTCCTACATTGCTGCAGAAATACCAAACCAGAGTTTACAAAGTGAACATGCAAAGAAGATCAACACCCTTTACAAAAAAAAAAAAGAGTAAAAACAGTGATGTAGTGCAATTTTGAAGTTGGAGGAGAAAATGAGATGGGAGTTTTTAGATGCACCCTAACTGTCATGACCAAAAAAAAAAAAAACAAAAAAAAAAAACAAAAACCTGTTTATACAGAGCTAGACAAGATGAGTGTTTGAGGTTAAAAAGTATATAAATAGTAATTTCTATTTAGAAAATAACCAGTCGTTTCACTAGATGGAGTTTAAATTTGGGGGCACCATAGAAGTCCACTATATGAAGAGAAATCCTGAAATGTTTTCCTCAAAAAAACATAATTTCTTTATGACTGAAGATAGAAAGACATCTTGGATGACAAGGGGGTGAATACATTATCTGTAAATTTTTGTTCTGGAAGTGAACTAATCCTTTAAGATTACCACTAACACTAACTCTAGTTCTTCCACTAACATTTATTCTAATCATCTCCCTGACATTAATAACAAGTTCCCTATTTAACAGTCTTAATCTAACACAATCTTAATCTTATTCTTCCAAACCTGTATAAATGTCTTTCAACTGTTGAACACAAAAGATATTTTGAAGAATGTTAGTAACCAAACAAATGACAGTAGCCATATATTAGAGTAGGAAATGACAAACTGGCATTTTACAGATTTTAACAGATTTAAACTACTAATTCAAATGACTTTGTGACACAATCAACACTTGGTAGTGTACTGATGTCCATACTATCAGGTTGAGACAAACTTTACAGTGGCAGTAAACAAGTTTTAACCTGTTTTCACTAATACATTTTGTAGCTTGTTTTTAATTTATGATGAATTGTTGACATTACCAACAAACAATGAGATTTGACAGCAAAAAAAGACAGTCAAATTTCAGTCTTGAAAATTGTGAAAGATTCTGCTAAAACATACACAACAACATGACATTATTTACTCATGTACTGTATATGACATTGGATAACCATGTATGTATGTATGTATGCACAGTATTAGGTCTTAAGCAGGTTGGGGATTTAAGATGAGTTTGAATATGATTGTATAATAGGATGATGAGCAAGATCTCTGCTTTTGTCATGCCACAAGGTGCAATGCAATAAAAGTTTAATAAAAATAATTGTGCACACATAAACACAGTTTATAAATTATATAAATTATTCAAAAATGATGTATTAATGTCAGTAAACTATCTGATTTTATGAGATAAAGTGTTGCTAAAGTATCTTTCACTGGAGCAAAACTGAGTCTTGAAACTGAGTCTTGAACTTGTCAGTTGCATTGTCAGATTTGATAAAAAAATATCTTAATTTGTGTTTGTACATTACTAGGGCTTGTGTGGTTGTTAAAGTAAGGAGTAGCCATCTGTAAATCGTTCTCGAGTGTAATATTTCTCTGAGCATCTGGTATCTCAAATATACAAAAGCAATAGGAGAGAAGCAATCTGCAATGTTAAGTTCCTCCCCTGTGGGAATCAGGCAGCTGGGCTTCAGCGCACACTGGGTTAATTAAAAGAGATGTGACATCATCTTTGCATTAATGTATCCCTACTGCTCTCTTATCAGTGTGATGTATCAAACCCTGGAGCTGAACGATAGAAAAGCATGGAGGCCTGGTGACAAGCTGTAAGCAGCCATGAGAAATGCAGACAGAAAGGAAGGAGGCGGCGGAGGAAGAAAAGAGAACATGAGTGGGAGAGAGAAAGAGAAAATAAACATTCAGTTGTCCAAATTGCCTTCTCCATTTTACTGCTCATTTTACTTCTAACATTTGTGATGATGTCTGATGTTACAAATGTTATTGTAAGATGTCATAGATATGAACGTATTTAAAAAGCATTATTACCTGTGTTTTACACTGTACTGGAAAAAAATACAAATAGGCACAACAATTACATGATAAACTGGATTAATATGCATGGCTGTGTTATATAATTAAGCACTCATTTAACAGGGTTGCCAACCAGTCATGGAAATTGTAAGGAATTTAATAATTCTGGTTCCAATTCTGATTCATCTTAACAAATCCAATTTCTTAACGAGGAGTGTCTTTTGGGAGGGTACCTTTATCCCTTTCCGATGAGGAGGAGATTGCAAAGGGCAGAAACTGCATTTTGACCAATTCTGTCCTTCCCGGGCTTTGTACCAAAGGTCTTCTTCTTGCCCTCTAAGAGGTGTCTGGCTTTTGTCCTGGCATCTTTATCTGATGCCGTTGGACAGTTTGCTTATGTTAGTTAGTATGTTAGTTATGTAAGATCCTATCAAAATGTACCAAACCTCTGTCCACTATTGTGGTCAGGGAGAGGCCCCCTTGCCATAAACTGGGCCCTGGAATGTGCTGTCCACTACATATATTTTATTTTATTATTATTATCAAACCACAAGGTTAATATTAATATTTAGACTGGCCTGAGCCAATACACATAGCATGTAATGAGTTATCACCCTGAGATATTCAGCTCAATACCTATCCAGTGACGAAGAGCGAAAGGAAGGTGCTGATTAATAGTGTGAAGTCATCCGTCAAAGCCTGTTTAGCTTTCTGCTGAGGGAATCCCTTATTGTTGCAATATTGTCTGTACTCCCCCGATTACTCATGTAGAGGTTTTAAAGGGATTCACCCAAAGAATGAAAGTTCTGTCATTATTTAAACATGGTGATTCCAAACCCACATGACATGTCTCTTTCCGTGGAACACAAAATGGGAAGTTATGCAGAATGTTCGCATTATCTTTTCCAGAAGTGGATGTGGATCAAGACTGCAAGCTCTAAAAAGACGCACACACAAAAAAGTACAAAATAGCAGCTTGAACATTCTTCAAAATATTTAATTTGTGTTCTGTGGATAATTTTTTTAAATTGTTTTTTTACAGTTATTTTACCTGCATTTTGGATTATGCATTTTATTCTGATGTGTTTTCAAGACTTTAAACCAGAACATGTTCACAATAACAGTTGGTTACCATTCACTATCATTGTATAGAAAACAACAGCTTGAACATTCTTCAAAATATCTCAATATCTGTTTTAATGATCATTTTAGCACTCTCAGAAATAAAGGTACAAAAGCTGTCACTGGGGTGGTACCTTTTCAAAAGTTACACTTTTGTACCTATTAGGTTATAATATGTACACTAATATGTACCTTTAAGGTACCAAAATGGACTCTGTAGGTAAAAACATGTACCTTTTGAAAAGGTATCCCCCCAGTGAGAGCTTTGTACCTTTATTTCTGAGAGTGCCTGTATTTTGAACTATACATGTCATACTGTTGTGTTTTTAACATTAAACTAAAACACATTCAAAATGACAGCCTTGATCACTATTTATTACTAATTATTACATAAAACACAGCAGCCTCTTCACATTTTGTATTCTACAGATAATATTAAAAGCATTTGTATATTTATTTTTGGCAGTTATTTATTTTTATTTTTTTAATTTGAATTTAGAATTACATATTTTATTATGTTGTGACAACAACGCCCGCCACGAGTGAGGAAGCCGTGGCCAGTGTTCTTGCGGAGGGGAGCTCTGCCCACTGCAACATGGCTGAGGGTGAGCTGGTCGAAGATCTGGGACTGCTTGAGGCTGAGGGGGTATTTGACAGGGACCTTATAGACTTGTGGGCTGACCAACCCCCTCTCCTCCCACCTTCATCGAAATTGACTGAAACTGCCATGTCTGAGCTCAGCTTTGAGTGGGCTCCTCTACGTGAGATCAGCCCTGAGAAGGCTTACAATTGCCCACCCACTTCTGCCTCATCCTCCGCTGTCATCTGGCAGCCACTCCGCTCACCCTCAGTCTTCTATCTGTGTGGTGGGTTCGCCATTGGTCTGCCAGTCTCCTTCGGCGTTGCGGCTGTAGTATCCCTTGTCTCTGTCTCCAGCCTCAGAGTCCAGGACTCTGCCTCGACCTGTCGACCCAGCAGCTCCACCATGGCTCCTAGCTCCCTCCTCTCCGCCATGGCCCAGCAGTCCACTGGCTTCACTAGGCTCCCTTGTCCTTCCAGCGTCGTCCATCCTACGCCTCGGGACTCCACTCCTCCGGCTTCACCTTGTCCCTCCATCCCTCCAGCTCCATCAGGCTCCTCCATCCCTCTGGCTCTACCTTGGTCCTCTGTCGCTCCGCCTCCGCCTCCCGGATCCATGCCTTCACATAAGTCGCCGGAGCCATCAGTTCCACTTCGGCCCTCCGGACGAGGAGTCGTCTCCCTGGCTCATCGGCTCTCCATCTACGCCTCAGGCTCCTCCGCCACCTGCTGCGCCGCCATCGGCCGACCCCCTGGAGTTGTCATCCCTTCCTCCTCCATGGCTTCTCCCTCTGTCGGCTCCATGGGTGTGGCCTGGGTCCCACCTGGCTCCTCCTGCTCCAAGTCCCTCCTGTCTCCATCTGATCCGCCCTGGTCTCTCCTGTCGTCTCCCTGGCTCCTTCCTTCGTCGTCTTCACCCAGAACTCTGTTTCTCTCCCTCCTCCCAAGTCTCCTCCCAAGATTCCACTTATGCCTCCCTCTGTGGTTTTTGTTGTTTACAGCGCAAGGACACACCTTCCGGGAGGGGGGTGATAATGTCAGAACTATGGACCTGTTTGATCGTGTGTTGCCATGGTTTTATTTCCTGTTTTGCCTTACTTGGTCATGTTTCTATCTTTGTTTAGTTTAATTAATAATCCCATGCACCTGTGTTTTGGTAATTACCCCGTGTATTTAGTTCCTGTCTGTTCATTTGTGTTTTGCTGGGTCTACTTATTGTTACGTGTGTCATTTCAAGCCTTGATTGTGGATTATCCCTTGTGTTTCTTTATTAAAGGAGAGCTCCACTTCCAGAACAACAATTTACAAATAATTTACTCACCCCCTTGTCATCCAAGATGTTCATGTCTTTCTTTCGTCAGTCGTAAAGAAATTATGTTTTTTGAGGAAAACATTCAGCATTTTTCTCTATATAATGTACTGATATGGTGCCCCGATTTTGAACTTCCAAAATGCAGTTTAAATGCGGCTTCAAACGATCCCAAATGCGGTTTTAAACGATCCCAGCCGAGAAAGAAGGGTCTTATGTAGCGTAACGATCGGTTGTTTTAATAAAAATAATACAATTTATATACTTTTTAATGCCAAATGCTCGTCTTGTCTTAATCTGCCTGGACTGTTTTTGTTCCGGTTCATGACAGTTAGGGTATGTCGAAAAACTCTCATCTCATGTTCTCCCTCAACTTCGAAATCGTCCTATAATGCTGTTTTACCTTTTTTGTTAAGGCTGTTTGATCTTCTTGTTCACTTTGCAAAGACTGGGTCGGTACTTCTGCAGTGATGTAGGATGATTTTGAAATGCTTTTTGAAGTTGAGGGAAAAAATACGATTTGAGTTTTTCGACATACCCTAACTGTCTTGAGCAAGAAAGCACAGAGTTCAGGCAAAGCAAGACAAGACGAGCGTTCAAGATTAAAAAGTGTATAAATTGTGGTTTTTTAATTAAAATAACCGATTGTTTCGCTAGACAAGACCCTTCTTCCTCGGCTGGGATCGTTTACAAACGCATTTGGGATTGTTTGAAACCGCATTTAAACTGCCTTTTGGAAGTTCAAAATCGGGGCACCATACCAGTCCATTATATGGAGAAAAATGCAGAAATGTTTTCTTCAAAAAACGTTTTTTTTTTTTTTTTACGACTGAGGAAAGAAAGACATGAACATCTTGGAAGACAAGGGGGTGAGTACATTACATGTGAATCTTTGTTTTGGAAGTGGACTTCTCCTTTAAAAGACTATTGACATTTATTTGTGCTTCTGCGTGTTTCTCCAGACAGCGTATCGTGACCACCATGTTCAAAATGACAGCCTTGGTCACTATTCACTTTTATTATATGAAAAAACAGCAGCCTGAACATTCTTCCAAATATCTCATTTTGTGTTCTACAAATAATATTAAACACATATGTGTATATATATATATATATATATATATATATATTTTTTTTTTATTTTATTTTTTTTTATTTAAACCTATATTTTGAATTATACATTTCATTATGTTGTGTTTTTAATACATTAAACTAGAACATGTTAGCAGTGACAGCCTTGGTCACCATTCACTTTCATTGTATGAAAAACAGCAGCATGGACATTCTTTAAAATATTTGAAAATAATTTTTGTGTTCCATGGGTAATATTAAACACTCAAATAAACTTAAGATCACTTTTATGTTTCAAGACCCATACACATCCTGCATATATTTTTCCGCAAAGTACATGCTCAGTTTCCTCCCACACAAAGTTTTTATCTCCTGTCTTCATCTTTTTCAATTAGTACCGACCTCCCCAGTCCTGTAGGGCCCTGTATCTGAATAATGTGAAAAATATACAGTTCATTTTTTATGACGCAGAATAAATGAACATACGAAGTGGAATGCCTCCAAAAATTTGCATTCAAATTAGATCACGCCCCCACACGCACCATGTGAGCAACGGCTCTGCTCTGTGCCCTGTCCTGTCCTACTTCCCTGTTACTGTCATCATCGTAGACTCCATCTGCTCATATGCCGGGGAGAGAGATTTGGCATTAAGATTCATCTGTAGCCTAAGTTATAAATCACATCTTGACTGGATGATAGCAAGCAATTAGCAGCCAACAATGTGTGTATGTGTGCTTGTCGGTGCTTGGTTATGAAAAGGAAATAAAAGAAAGGTATAAAAGGCTGTAATTTAGATCTTGGGCACAGTGGCTTAAAGGTGAAGTGTGTAATTTTTCAAAGCTAAAAGCTCTTCAGACTATAAGATGTTTGTGCAATCATGTAATTGTATGAGTATCCTGATCAGGCCAAAGCAGCAGCATTGGCTTAACCAATGGGGTGAGTTAGGGACTATCTGTATGTCTGACCAATAACAGACAAGGGGAGTGTTCAAAATGTTTACAGCTCCTGTTTAATCCCACTAATGACACAAAACACACTTCAGCCTCAAACTCAAAAGATTCTAATGTGACTTTGGAGTTTTATAAAGTGTTATGTTTTGACTTTTAGCTTTTAAAAAAAAACTTTTGAGAACTTGTAAAGGAAGATGGTTCATCTAATCCAGAGAAAATCTTGTCCTTGAGAGAAAGAACAACAATCAATAGAGATCCATTTGATTTTAAAGCACATTTACAAAAATAAATAAATAAGTAAATACTTTAATAAAGCCTTTCCAACTATTTGGAACCCCGAACAATATCTAAACTACAATGACTTTACAGTCTTTGCAATGACTTTCTCTGAGCAAATAGACCACTATATATCATTTTTGTAATTGCTAATTGCATTTTTTAATTAAAAACAACAACAACAACAACAACAACAACAAAAAAAAAACTCTGTGTGAAAAAAAACATATTAATTTTCCTAATGTTCAGGTGCTTTCTAAAGGTTTAAAGTAAGTTATAGGCCATTTTTAACTGAATTTCTTCACAGATGATTTCGTTGACAGCCTTTTCCCACAGCATATGGAGGGATTATGCAGCTGAGTATATTTGCTGTTGACAGTTTTCCAGGCCTTTTGATGTTCAGTGTTTATGGCTTCAATAAGCCTTACTATCCTTAGGGACTTGACCATATTATGACAGACTCAGGTCATATTGACCTCCATTCTTCCTACCATCAGAGATGGCAAAGCTTGACACATGTCAAAGACAAGGGTAATAAGCACTGTGTAAATTTATTTAATCAGTTAAACTGGTTAATTTAATTCAGACTTCAATAAATGTTTCATTTGTGTTTATTCATTTGGTTTAGAATGAGAATTAATCCTGCTGGCTAGAGCTAATTGTGGGTAATGGGTCATTATGGTTTGTCCCAGGCTCTCTTTAGTTGCTTAAAATTCAGCTGAATCACACAAGAAATGTCAGCGAGACACCTCAAGTTTGGACGTGTCTGGTGAGAGGAAGAATTAAAGGTCAAGTCACTGTGATTAGCCAGTTAAGTATAATACACTGTGACAGGGGCATTTACTCACTCAAGCTCTTCCTTATTGAGCAAAATTGCAGATTTCCTTGGGTCGTTTTAGTTCTCAAACTTGATTTTTACAGAATTTAAAATAAATCTTATTTAAGAACTTTCTCTAGGTGTGTTTCAAAGGTAGTGAAAAGTTTTATCACCTCTAGGTATAGTGATTTTTTAATTTGGTTTCCTGAAACAGTGGTACTGCATACAAAGGGCCACAGCTGTGGAGAGGTAAATTGCTGGATATTTCTTCATTAAGGTCCTCATTAAAAATGGGAACCAACAAATACTCTAATTCCTTCCTTACAGTGAGGGAGACAAATCTGAGACACATATTTAAAACTTCCTCAAGGTTGTCTCTGCTCTTTTAAATTTAATTTAGTTTTACAAAGGAAGTCAATTTCAGAGACACAGGCTTTCCAATATAATATAATATAATATAATATAATATAATATAATATAATATAATATAATATAATATAATATAATATAATATAATATAATATAATATAACATCATGCAAACAACATAATCTAGTAAGCATTTTCTTATTTTGTTTTATTTTACAAGGAAGTATAATAATATAATATAATATAATATAATATAATATAATATAATATAATATAATATAATATAATAATCTAGTAAGCAATTTAATATAATTTAATTTTACAAAGGAAGTCAATTTCAGAGACACAGGCTTTCCAATATATAATATAATATAATATAATATAATATAATATAATATAATATAATATAATATAATATAATATAATATAATATAATATCATGTAAACAACATAATCTAGTAAGCATTTTTTATTTTGTTTTATTTTACAAGGAAGTATAATAATATAATATAACATCATGTAAACAACATATAATCTAGTAAGCATTTTTTATTTTTGTTTTATTTTACAAAGGAAGTCCATTTCAGAGACACATGCTTTTCAATATATAATATAATATAATAATCTAGTAAGCATTTTTTATTTTGTTTTATTTTACAAAGGAAGTCCATTTCAGAGACATAGGCTTTCCAATATATATATATAATATATAATATAATATAATACAATAAACAACATGTCATCTAGTAAGCAAATTTAATTGAATTGAACTTTACAAAGGAAGTCAATTTTAGAGACACAGGCTTTCCAATATATAATATAATGTAATATAATATAATATAATATAATATAACATAATATAATAAACAACATTTCATCTAGTAAGCATTTTTATTTTGTTTTATTTGACAAAGGAAGTATAATAATAATAATAATAATAAGTATATAATATAATATAATATAATATAATATAATATAATATAATATAATATAATATAATATAATATAATATAAACAACACGTAATCTAGCATTATTTTACTTTATTTTACAAAGGAAGTCAATTTCAGAGACACAGGCTTTCCAATAACTCTGGTGTGCAGTTACCATGGATACAGAGAGCCCAACCAAATATAATGGCGAATCAAAGTGACAAGACTTTCAGATGAACTCTGTAGAAGCCAGTCTTAAACCTAGACAAAAGAACAAAAACCTGGTCTAACCCTTAGAATGACTTCATCAGCATTACTGAAGTCAGATTTATTCAGTCATATTTAAAAATGACTTTTAAAAAAAGACTTTAAACTTTAGAAGTTAAGTTTCAGATTTATTTCAGAAATATCCCACCCAACACAAAACCACATTTGTAGAGCCACTTTGGATGGATGTTCTAGAAACTTGATCATCTGTAATGAAGCAGCTCAGATCACAGTGAGTAAATCATTCTGACCTTTAACGCCCCCAAAATTAATTTCAACTCAGCATGTGTTCGGCCCCCTCCATTCACTCAACAGCGTCAGTGTCCCGTCTGCTTTATGTAAGGGGAGTGTCTATATTCAATGAGGTGCTGACCTTCATCAGATAAAGAGGGTGGACAGATGTCCGTTAAACTGATTGAAGCTCAAGGGAGATGTGACCTTCATACACTATGTAGATAGAAATGGTGAAAATGAGAAAATACAACAGCTTGAATTATGATGACAAGGTGCATTTTTGACCTAATACTTCCTGAACTGTCACCCTCACTCATATGTCGTTTATAATCAATGTTTAAAAGCATTTAGTTTGAGATTCTGGTCAAATAAAACTTTATTTTTTCTTATTCTTAAAAATAAGTCCTTCTGAGATAGATAGATAGATAGATAGATAGATAGATAGATAGATAGATAGATAGATAGATAGATAGATAGATAGATAGATAGATAGATAGATAGATAGAAACACAACACTTGAGGCCTCTTCCTGTTTTACTACATTGGTGCCATTGTGTTTTCATCGAGGCTGTAAGTAAATCATTGAAGGGGAGCATAGCAGAGGGATGTCTCTTGACCCCTTTTTTATAAATTGCTTTATATAAAATGTTTCCTGTAATAAATTTTGAAACAGCAACAGCTAAGCATGCCTGGGGTAATCACACAGCCCAGATCAGCATTACCTTCTCTACATCCACTATGGCTGGGCTTCTCCCAGCATGCATTAGTATAGAAACATTCCTAAATTAGGTTGGGCGCGGAACGCATACGTCTTTGTTGATGCAACCACAAAGAGACGGACCACTATACTTTACTGGGAGCAGCTGCTATCAGACCGCAAAGAGAAAAAGAATTCCGTTATTTGACGAAGAGCCAACCGGAGCAGAAAATCAGCTCCGTGGAGGACTAACAGACTCGTGACCTTTATCTGCATCTACTGTGTTTGCTTTGTTGGTGGAAAGGAAGAGCCAGTCACTCCCATGGAAACCCATTCAGTTTGAAACAATAACACATTGCTTCCGCTTCCATTTTTAGCCTCTGATTTGTGATTTAGAGTGCACCATTTTAAAACTTCCTTTGCATTAGAGTCTGAAAAATTAGACCATATTCACAGTGTAAATTAGTTTATGTATAAATCTGAAGGTTGCTTCATTTTTCAGATCACTCCCTGGGATCAATAAAGTCTAAGTAAAAGTTGCTTTTAAAATGCATTCCATTCTAATGCTCACATGATCATAATCCACAAATCATAAAAAATAGGTTGAACCATCATATCTGATTAGTGTATCTGCCATACACTTGAATGCACTGAAGTATAAAGTTGAATAAAATATGATGGGAAGTGTAAAACAAGACATTATAGGAAAAGTATAGAGAAAAAGGGTCAGGTTTATTACTTGCATTCATTGTTTTATTTTAGCTCTGCACTCTGAAGAAATTACTATGACAGCCCATTTTCCTTTTTTCTTATACAAAAGGTAATTGTAGTTTAAAATTAGAAATAAAGTCATATTGAAAAACGTAGAAGACATCAATTCTACACAAATTTTAACAAAATATAGCTTCAAGCAGCGATTACCGGCATTCAAATCGCTTTAGGTATTTAAGCACATAAGGAAAAACACATGTGAGGGATAATCAATGGTTTGCTGTGCATTAAAGGATTTTAAATGCACGTATAGGCCGTATATCTCTAGCTGTCTTTCCGTCCGCCATTTTTCCCTTTTTTTTTGCCATTTTTCACTTTCTTTTGTTCACTAGTAAGAGATGTGACGTCATGTAATACTCACCGATACAACACATCACCCTCTGCTGAGATAAAAGAGGTAACTTTCCTCCACCTCGTTTAAGCAAGGACTAAAACAAAGCAATGTATTTAGTATGAATTAATATCGATTCTGGTATTTAAAAAAAACAATTTTAAAATAGAGAAATAAAAAATCACGATAGTTAGGTGAATAGATTTTTTGTCCCATCCCTAGTGCTTAGCTAACGTTTTAACCATATTTGTATGTGTACGTTATCAAAGTATGTTAGTGTTGCGCTGTTAGTTTTGTGGTGCTAGCAAACACATTCTCCCTGCGCTGTTGAGTCGGATGCGTGGCTCGGTCCATTGAGCTCTGTAACACTGCGCTGTTTCTTTCCACTTTCGTCGTGTCTGGCTTCCCATATGTACGACTGAACACTGGTTCTCTCGCTTTTAGTCATTTTGCTTCTACTGGCTGTTTATTGCTGTAGGTATGCAAAGTATATGCTATGCCCTCTTCTGAAGACGGGGTAGGAATATGCAGCTTATTTGCATTTAAAGTGATACAGACCAAAACATCATCTTTTTAGACACACCCCAAATATTACATTACATCCAGATATTATAGATTATAATAAATTATAATAAATGATCTGTAGGGTATTCTGAGCTGAAACTTCACAGATTCACACACATTCTGGGAACACCCAAGACCAATATTGCATCTTGTAAAAAGGGGCATAATAGGTGCCCTTTAAAGTCACATTACAACAGAGTTGCATCTGCAAGGAATAAAGTCAAATTACAAGAAACAAAGTTGTATTTGTAGAACTTAAAGTTAAAGTGTAGGTCTTGCAACATCAAGGTCACAAATTCAATTAGCAAAAAATACAATTTAAACACTGTTTAATGTCAAACGCTAGTCTTGCTCTCTCTGAACTCTGTGTATTCTGGCTGAAGACAGTTAGAGTATGTCGAAAAACTCAGATCGTATTTTCTCCCTCAACTTCAAAATCATCCTATATCGCTGTTTTACCTTTTTTGTTAAGGTTGTTTGATCTTCTTTGCATGTTCACTTTGCAAAGACTGGGTCGGAACTTCTGCAGTGATGTAGGATGATTTTGAAATGACTTTGAAGTTGAAGAAAAAATACGATCTGAGTTTTTTGACATACCCTAACTGTCTTGAACCAGAATACACAGAGTTCATGGAGAGCAAGACAAGATGAGCGTTTGAGATTAAAAAGTATTTAAATTGTGTTTTTTTTTAAATGAAAATAGCCGATCGTTTTGCTAAATAAGACCCTTCTTCCTCGGCTGGGATTGTTTACAACCGCATTTAAAGCCACATTTGGATCGTTTGAAGCCGCATTTAAACTGCATTTTGGAAGTTCAAACTCGGGGCCCCATAGCAGTCCACTATATGGAAAAAAAAAACTGAAATGTTTTCCTCAAAAAACACAATTTTTTGACGACTGAAGAAAGAAAGACATGAACATCTCGGATGACAAGGGGGTTAGTAAATTATCTGTAAATTGTTGTTCTGGAAGTGAGCTTCTCCTTTAAAGGGGACATTGGATGCCCATTTTCCACAAGTTGGTATGATTCTTTATGGTCTTCATAAAATGTCTGCAAAATTCATCAATTCCTCAAACCTTTTTAACTTTTAAAGTTTCACAGCGACCTGTTTCGGTGCATGTCTGTTTAAATGATAATGACCTACTGCTCATTCCACCCCTCTCTTCCGTGTTTTTGTGTATTCTGTGGCATGTTAACCCTTTGACGCGTATGATCACACCGGTGTGATTCTTCTTGGCTGGTCCCTGAAGCATACGATCACACCTGTGTGATTAGAATGCTGAGCGCATCACATGATTAGCTGCTGAATTCAAATCTGCATTCACGCTTTGGCTGGCGCTGAGCCAGATCAGACACGCTGATCTTTTTTCATATTATCACAATTACTGCAGTGTTTTCAACCATATAGATTCCAGACATTTAAATACACATAAGTACTAGTAAAATCATATATTTATACTTTGTAAAAATACACGCTGATGTCTATGGAAGCGGCAATAACGATCCTACAAATATAATCTGACAACATGTTTTATTCATATCATATACACATTGTGTAGGTAACTATAAAGTTTAATCTGCTCTTCTCCCAGTTCACCGGAGACTTACTTTAATGTCTTTCAGGAAGAGAGGATGAATTTGTGGGCTGTAAATCTCACAGCTCGGATTCAACGTGAACTAACATGGCGGTGCCCATCACCCGGTATAGATCAACTAACGTGATCATTATAAAAGTGTTTAAACCTCCAAATACATTTACCTGCGCATATTTCAGAGTTTTTCAGTAAAACTCAGCTAGAATATTTTAAACTCACGTGTGAAAGGGTTAATATCAAAACAAAACTAATCCAGTGCATCCTCAGTGGCTCTTATGTCAGGAGAAAATGAAGATTCTTGTGTTCGCTTTTACAATTACAAAACGCCTGCAATGTTTACGAGACATTGTTGTTGCTACAGCTGCTCAAGCACAGAGAAAATGGCGAACAGCTAGCGTACAACTGTCTGAGGGTGGAAATATGCTACTACTGGACAATCCGTAAGCAGTCGTGAGCGGGGATTGAGCAATACAGCGTCATGCTCAGAAAATCTAAACAGTTTATAACTGAGACTGTTTAGGTTTTTTGCGGGAAAAACAAAGTAAATGGATTTTTATCATTGTAGGAGGGCTGTGCCCACACACTGCTAAGACACATTTATATGTAAACACCATGTAAAAGTGAATTTTGCATCCAATGTCCCCTTAATGCATTGTAAAAGTGAATTCAAACTGTGCCAACAGACACCTTCATCTGTTTTTGTCAGATCAGAGTGTTACCCCTGTCAGCTGTTGGCAATGGTTGGAATCTTCACTTGCTGTTTGTCAGGTCAAGGAATAGAACTGATGGACTGTAATCTAGTGACTGGCGTCTGTCGCTGCAGTGTGAATCAGCCTTAAGTCGCTTTAGATTAAAAAAAAAAAAAAAAGGTGTTATGATTGTGGGAAGTAAAGTCACGACTGGGAGATATAAAGTCACATTGCATCATTTTTCCATAAATAAATGATAAACAAGGTGCAGACAGTTTCAAATCAGGTCATGGAGACGCAGCATTTACAAACACCAGAGGGATGATAAATTTTCAAGAGTTTAGAGAGGACAACAGCTCATCGCCACCATCCTAACTGCACATCATCTGCTCAGCATCACAATGGCTTTTGTTTTATGCACTGTGAATAGGTTTATCGGCTGTCTGAGGAAGGGATTACACTTTATACAGTGGGGCAGTGGGTAATTTGTAACTGTATAAAATAAGAAATAAATCATGAATCGAGCAGCCAGTCTGTGCATAAAGAATTACATTTATATGAAAACTGGTGCAAAAATAAGTAGTAGCTAAAGCCTCAGTCTTCTATTTAGCATATTTTTGTATCTGTCTAAGCGCTCATTTTATAGTGCTTTGTTTCCACACTTAATAGTCATCATGCATATCAACAACTATATGACCTACACCACAATCACACCAACAAATGACTGGAGGGTGAATAGTCTAGATATTAAAAGCATTGGATAGCATTGCCTAGAAACAAGGATGCAATCAAAGTCATGTTTCTGTTCTTAGTGGTTTCTAAGTTGCTAGTCTGTATTTTAAATATAATATAATGTAATATAATATTTGTTAACTTTGTCCACTGTCCTGGTCTGCAATGGCATGAAATGTACCCACCTACTCAGATAGCGCTAATGAGCAAAACAGTCTCTAAAGACTTCATTCGTGGAGGTCTGTTGCTATGAGACAAACATTTAACCAGAAAACGCGGCCTAACCTTTATCGACGGCTTAAGGGATTTCCGGTTTAGACATTAATAATTGATGTGCTGTGACCTGTTATTCTGAGGACAGTTGCTGTGTGCGTCACAGCGCCTCCTCAGATGTTTCAGCTCAAGAATTTAATTCTCCAGAAAGATATGTTTACCTCTTCTTTTCTGCAGTTGCACTTCAGGGCACATTATGTAACTGTTTTGCAAGTGGATCCATCATTGTCTTTGTATTTTTTCTAGCATGCTGTTCGGACGAGTTTGTCTGGGAGTTCAACAACTGTCTGCTTTGAATCACTTTCTCCATCTCAGTGTGAGTGTTTGTGTATATTTTACTGTAGTGCTAAACAAAAATTCCTCTCGAGGTTTTAATGTCAATCATTATTTATTGTCATAACAGAAAATCGTTTTGGCACAGATAAGAAGAAACTGTTGAACAAAGTCATTATTTTTTGTTTTCTTTGCGCACAAAAAGTATTCTCATAGTTTCATAAAGAACCTCTGATGTCACATGGACTATTTTAATGATGTCCTTACTATTTTCTGGGCCTTGAACATGTCAGTTGTGTTGCTGTCTATCCAGGGTCGGAAAACTCTCGGATTTCATCAAAAATATCTTAAAGTTGTGTTCTGAAGATGAACGATGGGCTTATGGGTTTGGAACGACATGAGGGTGAGTAATTAAGGACATAAGTTTTATTTTAGGTGAACTATCCCTTTAAAGTACACTAGTCGCACATTCAGTCCTCTTTCACAACTGTGCACATCTAATGGGTTTGTTCATCGCACATCAATGCATTGTTGACAGGAAATGCTAGCCGTTTTCTGAACCCTGTGGTCAAATGTGCGAGAGTTCATCAAGAGTACAGTGATTCTGTCCTCTAAACCCCATTAACCTGCCAAGAGGGTGGCATTTTTGTGCTCACAGACTGGAATGACAATTACCTCTCGCATTTGCAATTCAGATTATTGTCATGCACAAAACAGAGAGTGTAGCAGTTCAATAATCTTCCATTAACAGATTGTGCATACATGTGTCAAGTATTGACTCGGTTTCACCTCAACGCAATCAGCTTCTCAAAAGTGTTTGTGACTATAACCTTGAATCAGGTAGACAACGGTTTGATTATATGACATTTCAACTTCATGACAAATCAAGATTAGGGTTGAGAAAGCATTCTTTTTTAATAATCTTAGCTTGAATCCATATTGATTTTATACTGTCAGTGTACTTTAAATTTCATAATTCACAATGTTTGTATAGTGCCACAAACAATCAACAATTAAATAAACGTTATTATTAATACAAATAAGCAAGTCCTTACTGCACCTTACTGTACTACTATATGGATCCATTCAGAATCACTATCTGACCATAAAACACCTTTAGCCAGCATTCATTATAAAACACTCATGCTTTTAAGCCAAATACACGCTGAAAAGAATAATTTACCAGCATCTGGATGCAAGTCACTATTCTCTGCATCATTAGTGCTGTTTTAAACTTACTGTTTGAATGCTTTCACTTTTAACTGGAGTTTACCGTTTTTAAAATTATACGATCGAAAAATCCTGCTTAATATACTGATTCGAGGGCCCGGTCTCATAAAACTGCGCATCAATAGCATGATTTTCTGTTTCTATTTAACGTGCTATTCATATGCTGAAATTGACTTTGGCGTGCATGATATGCATGTGCTTGACGTGCATATAATACAGTTTTCGCGTGCCTATTATATGCATCTACCCCACGCCTAATCCTAACATAGAACGACCCCGCTTGCATTCATTCACGTGATTGGTCGATATGACAGGCGACCCCTCCTGGTAGTGTGATATAGTGTCATTTCTAATGACACTTTGACTCCGAGTACTGGTGTTGTGCCCATTTTCGACCCCTGCCAAATTATTACCCCCTCTAATTGAAATCGCTACCTGATTGCCTAATCCTAACCCCACCCCTAATCCTAACCCCTCCCCCACACCTAACCCTAAACCTACCAATACTAGGGGGGTAGTAATCTGGCAGGGGGTCAGATAACACCGGCAACATGTTATAAGTGCTGGTATGCATGAAAAAGTGCCAGTACACAGGAGGCTAAAATACAGCAGTGCCAGTACTGCGTACCGGTGCGTACCGGTGCGTACCGGCCCACTTCAAGCACTGGTGTAGGGTTTTGGTAAAGGGGTTAGAAAATG
>JAHKKF010529886.1:17230-33895 GCA_019740295.1 Labeo calbasu | reverse complement strand
CAAAACAGTAAAATTTTGAAATATTTTTACCATTTAAAATAACAGGTTTCTATTTGAAGACATTTTAAAATGTAATTTATTCCTGATTTAAAAGCTGAATTTTTAGCATCATTAGTCCGGTCATATGATCCTTTAGAAATCATTCTAATATTCTTATTTGCTGCTCAATGAACAATTTTTTTATTATTATGTTGAAAACAGCTAAGTAGAATTTTTTTCAGATGTCTTTGAATAGAAAGTTCAGAAAAACAGCATTTATCTGAAATATTTTAAATGTCTGTATAATAACTTTTGATCAATTTAAAGCATCCTTGCTAAATAAATAATAATAATAATATATATATATATATATATATATATATGTATATATATGTATGTATGTATGTATGTACTGCTTTGATCAAAAGAA
The DNA here is from genome assembly GCA_019740295.1 of Labeo calbasu. Taxonomy (NCBI): domain Eukaryota; kingdom Metazoa; phylum Chordata; class Actinopteri; order Cypriniformes; family Cyprinidae; genus Labeo; species Labeo calbasu. The sequence goes on along the minus strand of JAHKKF010529886.1, from coordinate 33,486 downwards.
TAAATTACATTTTAAAATATATTTAAATACGAAGCAGTTATTTTAAATAGTAAAAATATTTCACAATATTACTGCTTTTGCTGTATTTTAGATCAAATAAATGCAAATGAGACTCAAGTAATGCCTTCTAAACAATGCAGCTTTGCATCACAGGAAAAAAAACATTTTTAAATAGTAGAATAGAAAAGTTATTTAAAATTAAAATAATATGTCACAATATTATTGCTTTCACTGTATTTTACTGTATTTTTGATCAAATAACATTTGAACCGTAGTGTATAGTTACAGAAGCTTAATTTTAGGAATCAGTGCTAAGATTTGGTATCTAATGCAATGACATTCATACATTATGTACGTAAAGTGTTCAACTTTTTTTTTTTTTATGGATTAAAATGTGCAAAAATGTGTTTGTGTGACCACAGTTCCTTGGGTGTTTTAGGTCTGTTTTCTTCCACAATGAGAGAACTCTCTGCTATATCTCATGATGGGCCGAAGTGGATTGTTCTAGATGGAGACATCGACCCCATGTGGATTGAATCACTAAACACTGTCATGGATGATAATAAGGTTGGTCATCATGATATAAAACAATAATACCATAAATGTGTGAACTGTGTAATTGTTTATATTTATTTATGTATGTATATATTAGGTGCTTACCTTGGCCAGTAATGAGCGGGTATCACTGACCCCCTCCATGCGTTTACTGTTTGAGATCAGCCACCTGAAGGCTGCAACCCCGGCTACAGTATCTAGAGCTGGAATTCTTTACGTGAACCCTCAGGATCTGGGCTGGAGTTCGTAAGTGACAGTATTCACCTCACTGATATCATACTGAGTTTGTGTTTGAGAGACTCAACCCTTCATTTTGATTGGTAGGTATGTGACAAGCTGGATAGACACCCGTCAAGCCCAATCTGAGCGAGCAAATCTCACTATATTGTTTGACAAGTATGTTCCCTACTGTCTGGAGCAGGTCAGATGCAACCTTAAGACAATCACACCTATACCTGAGCCAAGCATGGTACAGGTAAGAGACACACAATCCACACACTGGGTACATATAAATATGTATATCCAAACTTTATACTTGTGAAACTTTAATGTATGCCTGTTCTTTGGATGTGTTAGACGCTGTGCTGTCTGCTGGACTGCTTGCTGACTGAAGAAAACACCCCTCCGGACTCTCCCCGTGAGCTCTATGAGCTCTACTTTGTGTTTGCATGTGTCTGGGCCTTTGGAGGGGCTCTATTTCAGGACCATGTTAGTAGTGAAAACTGTGCCCTGTTTACTATAAGCCACATATCTAATGTGATCTTCACTTTGTGAAACTCACTATATATATATTTTTTTTTACTTTTTTTTTCTCTTGTCAGCTGATAGACTATCGTTCAGAGTTCAGTCGTTGGTGGTGTAAGGAGATGAGAGCCGTGAAGTTTCCCTCTCAGGGTTCAGTGTTTGATTACTACATCGATCCAAACACCAAACGCTTCACTCCGTGGAGTGAACGCACACCTCCCTTTGAGCTGGAACCTGACATCCCTTTGCAGGTCAATTTTGAACAAAGCACAAAATACAGTATCTATACAGTATCATACTTTGTTTTCATAAAACAATTTATCAGAATTTGACTTCTTGAAAAGTCTCATAGTTTAACCAAAAATTCATAACTTCATCAAAAATTCATCCTCAAGCCATCTAGGTCCTTTATTAGCCCCCCGGAGCCATGTGGAGTACTTTTTATGATGGATGGATGCACTTTATTTAGCTTCAAAATCATAATTCACTGTCATTACAAAGCTTGGAAGAGTCAAAACATTTTTAATATAACTCAGACTGTATTCATCTGAAAGAAGAAAGTTATATACACCTATGATGGCTTAAGGGTGAAATCATGGGTTAATTTTAATTTTTGGGTGAACTATCCCTTTAAGGCCCTTTCACTCCAAGAGTGATAACTACAGCCATAACTATAATGATATCTATATTGATAATTTTGTGTTTACTCTGTTTCTTGACACACTTTAAAGGAGAAGTCCACTTCCAGAACAACAATTTACAAATAATTTACTCACCCCCTTGTTATCCATGATGTTTATGTCTTTCTTTCTTCAGTCGTAAAGAAATTGTTTTTTGAGGAAAACATTTCAGCATTTTTCTCCATATAACGGCTGATATGGTGCCCCAGTTTTGAACTTCCAAAATGCAGCTTAAATGCGGCTTCAAACGATCCCAAATGCAGTTGTAAACTAGCATAACGATCTGTTATTTTAATAGAAATAATACAATTTATATACTTTTTAATGCCAAACGCTTATCTTGTCTTACTCTGCTAGGACTGTTTTTGTTCCGGTTCATGACAGTTAGGGTATGTCGAAAAAATAAAAAACTCCCATCTCATGTTCTCCCTTAATTTCGAAATCGTCCTATATCGCTATTTCAAAATTGGGGCACCATAGCAGTCCATTATATGAAGAAAAATGCAGAAATGTTTTCCTCAAAAAACATAATTTCTTTATGACTGATGAAAGAAAGACATAAACATCTTGGATTACAAGGGGTGAGAACATTATATGTGTATCTTTGTTTTGGAAGTGGACTTCTCCTTTAAAAAATGCAGTATGCAGGTTTAGTAGGAAGGCTTTTGATTGCCTGTCAATGTCTTATTATTGGATGTGATTCCAGTGAAATCGTTCCTCTGTCATTATTATTAGTTATGGTGTGGACTCCACTATTTAGAGTTAAAATGATTTTTTTGTGTGTTTATAGTTATTTTTCTTTGTGTGAACAGGCCTTTAAAGTCGCATCGACCTCAGATATAGTGTTTTTCATCAGTGTTTCTGCATCATGTCTTTGATGTTAATGACATAGGATATTCTTAAAGGGATAGTTCACCCAAAAATCTAAATTCTGTAATTAATTACTCACTCTCATGTCATTCCAAAACAATAAGACCATCATTAATCTTCAGAACACAAAATATTTTCGATGAAATCCGAGAGCTCTCTGACCTTGTATAGACAGCAACACAGCTGACACGTTCAAGGCCCAGAAAGTTAGTAAGGACATCAGTTAAATAGTCCATATGACATCAGTGGTTCAGCTGTAATGTTATGAAGCTACAGTTTCTTCTCTTTCGTGTCAGTCTTCGATCCGTGTTCATGGAGGAAAACAAATTGTTGAATTAAGTTGTTATCTTTGTTTTCTTTATGCACAAAAAGAATTCTCGTAGCTCAATAACATTACGGTCGAACCATGTCATATGGACTATTTCACCAAAGTCCTTACTACCTTTCTGGGTTTTAAACTTGTCAGTTGCGTTGCTTTCAATGCAGGCACCGAAAGCTCTCAGATTTTATCAAAAATATCTTAATTTGTGTCCCGAAGAAGAACAAAGGTCTTACATGTTTGGAACGACATGAGGGTGAGTAATTAATGACAGAATTTTCATTTTTGGACGAACTGTCCCTATAGAAATAATCAAAGTTTTGCTTGTTTCGCTTAAATGTTACATAGTAAACATTTTGTCCTTTTAAAAAATTTTGTCCATGTGTACAGACGGTGTTGGTGCACTCGGCAGAGACGATCTGCCTGACGTACTTCATTGAGTTACTTCTGCAGAAGGGGAAGCCAGTGATGCTAGTAGGAAATGCTGGTGTAGGGAAAACTATACTGGTCTGGGATAAAATTTCCAAACTCAAAGAGGAATTCATGGTGGCAAAAGTACCTTTCAATTACTACACAACCTCAGCCATGTTACAACGTGAGTAAGATAATGAAAGCTGTATATGAGCACATTATATACTCTCATAAACCCCAAAAACAACATTTGCAACAATAAACAATGTAAAAAAAATCACTGCACATGTATGTAAACAATCAGATGGACACATTTGCAAGGTAAACAAAAAACATGCTTTTAGACATCCAGGAAGGATGGCATTAATTCCATTCTGGTTGTTTAACTCTAGGTGTGCTGGAGAAACCTCTGGAGAAGAGGGCAGGCCGAAACTTTGCTCCTCCTGGCACTAAAAAACTCATCTACTTTGTGGATGACATGAACATGCCTGAGGTAGATGCTTATGGCACTGTTCAACCTCATACGCTTATCAGACAGCACCTGGACTACTCCCATTGGTATGAGAAAACATGTACATTTAAAGCACGTATATAAAACAGCATTTGCAGACTTATTAAATGTGCTTAAATGTTTTAGGTATGACCGTCAGAGACTAGTCCTGAAGGAGATTCATAACTGTCAGTACATCACCTGCATGAACCCAGCAGCAGGAAGCTTCTCAGTTAACCCTCGACTACAGGTACCATAACAACCCTTACAAATCAAGCCCTCGTTTGAAAGTAACCATAGCAATATTTCACCTTTAACTGTGTATAATTATAACAACAAATACATATGCAGTCTAGTATTAAGTGTAGACATGAATAGAGCCTGGACACACTCAAATAGGAAAGGTCTGATTTTATTATGTGAGCTGGTTATCACACAGTACTTCTTGTTTTTGGCTGACCTGAATGATACTGTGATGAGCTATCAGTGTAGCAGTGGTAATAAAATGCTGTGGCTGATGGTAGACCCCAGTGTATTGAAAAAATAAGATGGCCAAGCACTGAACCCTGAGGCACCCTGGTGGTTATTTGATAAAAGAATATTTTTGGGTTAACAGCAGGGTCAGAAATGAACTTTTCCATTAAGGGGCAATATTTGTTCCCTGGAATTGATTTCCTGGGGCATTTTTTTACATTTGTGAAAGCATCTTTAATGTCACATACTATAGTAAACTACCCAGTTACTTTAATCAATATTTTAAACTGTTGTCAATAACAATAGACCTGTTTAAAATTGTATCTAAATTACACATGTAAAACCCAGGAGCTAATAGGGCTGCAATATTATGACAAAAATCATTGTTGTAGATTATTGCTCTTTATCATGTAATAATGATTATTAATATCAATATAGAAAACAATATAAACACGTTTTTGTTTTGTGTCTTGCTTTTGGGCATGTCACATTTTGGCTTCACAGACAAACATGTCGGGCCATGATGTTAGCCAAGTCTAGCGCAAATTATGCAAAAACTCCCATTATAATCACTGAAGCTGCAAAATTAATGCTTTATTTACATTGTATCTGCCCTCTGATTGGTGCATTTTCAGCGCTAATCTAAGTGCCTCTGATTGGCAAATGCGTTCCTAAGTTCAACAGAAATGTGTTTGATTGGTTATAAGGCTTTTGATGTAGTGTGAGTTGATCTAATTCCACGAACTGACACTTTAATTGTGCATGGGGCATTTTTTTTGTCCCTTTGTTTTGAATTTATGGGGCATTTTTGTTTATTTTGGTAGCATTTTTGCCACAAGCCCTCGTTAATTTCCGACCCTGGTTAACAGTGTTAAAGGCCGCGGTCAAGTCCAGCACAGTACAGAAAGGTAAACTGTAGGTAACCATAAAACCAACTCATGTCCAATCTTCAAGCGGAGTTAGCCTGTCTTACAACTTAATTTGTGTCTACCAAACAGAAACAGAACAGAAAAGTCCTATCCAAATACACACGTTTTTACATTCGACACGTCTTTCTTTATTCTTTCCACTGACAGAGGCATTTCTCAGTGTTTGCTGTACATTTTCCTGGAGCAGAGGCTCTGAGCACTATATACAGCAGCATTCTGAGTGGTCATTTCCAGCAGGGTGGCTACAGTTATGGTGTGAGTCGCATGTCCAACACACTGGTCCAGGCTGCCATCTGCCTGCATCAGAAAATGAGCCAGAACTTCCTTCCCACAGCCATTCGGTTCCACTATATTTTCAACCTCAGAGACATTTCAAACATCTTCCAGGTGCGTGTTTATGGAATAGATTAAAGTGTGTGCACCTGTGCAGTTATTGAGTACTGTGGCCGTATGTATGTATATAGTGGCCTAGTTAAGCCACTGCATATATGTACATTGCTTGTAGATTGTAGATCTTTTGTGTGTGTGTGTAGGGAATTCTCTTTGCTCTGCCAGAGCAAGTGCGGTACCCTATAGACCTGGTACACCTATGGCTGCACGAGTCTTCTCGTGTATATTCAGACAAACTGATGGAGGAGAAAGATGTGGAACTGTTCAACAAGATTCTGCTAGACACAGGCAAGAGATACTTTGAGGTGAGCAGAACTTCTCAAAAAAAAATTCTCTGCTGAGGTCACCAGTGAACTGGAAGACCAGCTTTTGCACTTTCTTTCTCTTTCTCTTTGTAGGGTATAGATGAGTCTATTTTTATCAACCAGCCATTGATCTACTCTCACTTCGCTCACGGTGTGGGTGAGCCGCGTTACGCACAGGTGACTGACCTGGAGAAGCTTCAGAAGACCCTGATGGACGCTCTTGAGCACTACAATGAGTTGTACTCTGACATGAACCTGGTGCTGTTTGAAGAAGCCATGCAACACATGTGAGCTGACTAGAAAGGAACAAAATCACATAATTAAGGGTTTTAAAACTATATCTAACAGAATTCCTGAAGTTCAATCAAAAAGGCTTCTAAAGTATCAGATATTCTGATGGTTACAAGCATAGTTCACCCAAAAATGAAAATTCTAGGGCTGCCCTCGACTAAAGATATTTCTGGTCGACTAGTAGTTGTTAATTTTAAGCATTAGCTAGCTATTAGTCACACATTCATTAATAAACCATAGAAATCATAATAATGAGCCTTTAATTGCCTACATAGTTTAATAAAGTATTCAAGCTCACACATAAAGCTTGCCACAGCGCACTGGCAGATATAATTATGAATGTGTCAGGGAAAAACCGCAAGGAGACAGCATTAATGTTTTAATAATTTATTGATAAATTATTGCTTTCTTTGTTTTCAGCTTAAGAGATGAAGTCGGCAACACTGACTCGTCATCTACGCAGTAGTGATGCGCCTGTATGCATGTTTCATACAGATTACATAAGATGAGAATATTTGTTTTCTATTTGAATTGGTTTATTTAAAAGACTGTTAAAAACATTTCACTCTCTATAGATATATTTTTCATGTCTGTAAGGCAAGTATACACAGTTTTACAGAGTTCACAGAGACCGAGACGGCAGAAAGCGCATCCTGTGTGCTTGAATTATTTTACAAAGTGCAGCTTTTCGTTATTATTCTGAGTGCACACAAATGAATGTAGAGTCTTTACAGGCTCGAAAGATGTATTATTTTCATTTGTATGACCAAAAAATGACGGAGTAGCATGCTCACTGTCATGCAACTTCCACACTCCACACAGGCACTTGAATAGTGCACTTTTCTAGGTTAACATTAGATTGAGCTGCCATGTGAAGTTGCTATTACATACATCTTTTAGATAAAAAGCATATTTGAGGTTGATGAATAATAGGTGAGTGTTTGGATGTCCTGCTCAGTGTACTATATTACCACATAGACCAGCCGTTAATGGAATGCGTGGCTCGCCACTTCCTGTGGATTTTTTTTTTTTTTTTTGGACAACCAATCCTCTTCACGTCAACTAATGGTTAGTCGACTATTAGCGGGCAGCCCTAAAAAATTCTATCGATATTTACTCACCCTCATGTAGTTCCAAACCCCTAAGACCTTTGTTCATCTTCGGAACGCAAATGAAGATGTTTTTGGGTAAATTCAAGAGCTTTTGACCCTGCATAGACCGCAACACAACACACACCATGTTCAAGGCCCAGAAAGGTAGTAAGGACATTGTTAAAATAGTCCATGTGACATCAGTGATTCAACAGTAACGTTATGAATGCATGAAGAAAAATGACCTTATTCATCAATTTCTTCTCTTCCGTGTCAGACTTAAATGCACGTTCACGAGAGTACCATGTTGCATGCTTGTGGTGCTGCTGACGCAGGAGTCGGGATTCAAGGCCGGTTCAATAGACTATTTTAACAATGTCCTTACTTCCTTTCTGGGACTTGAACGTGCCAGTTGCATTGCTGTCTATGCAGGGTCAGAAAGCTCTTGGATTTTATCAAAAATGTCTTAATTTGTGTTCCGAAGATGAAGGTCTTACGGGTTTGGAACAACATGAAGGTGAGTAATTAATGACAGAATTTCCATTTTTGGGTGAACAAACCCTTTTAGCACCTCCTTTGTTGACATTTTTTTTAATTTACTTTGTACCTTATTTGTGGAAATTGCTGTAACTGAAACCTTATTGGTGTGTATGTGTGTGTGTAGCTGTAGGATAAGTCGTATTCTCGAGTCTCCCGTGGGGAATGCTTTGCTGATTGGTGTAGGTGGTAGCGGGAAACAGAGTCTGTGTCGGTTGGCTGCTTTTCTCAGCGTCCTGGAAGTATTTCAGATCACACTGAGAAAGGGTTATGGCATCAGCGACCTGAGGGTAACACACCTACACACGCACTCCATTTCAGTGATCTCTTTTTATTTAAAGCTTAATAAGATATATTGTGAAAAGTTTTCTCTTCTACTTCCAATCTTTTCTTCTTTCTTTGTAGAGTGATATCGCTGCACTGTACATAAAGGTGGGAGTGAAGAATATCGGTACAGTCTTTCTGCACACAGATGCCCAGATTCCTGATGAAAGATTCCTGGTGCTGATCAACGACATGCTAGCATCAGGTACACAATGCAGAGTCCTCTCACATTTCCTTCTCTTTCCTCTCAAACCCTTCAGTACCTCTCAGTTTGTTTGTGTTTGTGTATATATTTGTGTGTGTGTAGGGGATATACCGGACCTGTTCAGCGAGGAAGAGGTTGATATGATCGTCACCTCTATTCGAGTGGAGTTGAGAGCTCTTGGTTTGCTAGACACGCGTGACAACTGCTGGAACTTCTTCATTGATCGTATACGCAGACAGCTCAAGGTTGGTTTGCTTATTTAGAAGACTGCATCCTATGTATTATGAATAAAAATGCTGATGTCATGCCCCTCTTGCACTGCAGGTGGTGCTGTGTTTCTCTCCAGTTGGCTTCACTCTTCGTACACGTGCACGGAAGTTTCCGGCTCTCGTGAACTGCACCGCCATTGACTGGTTTCATCCTTGGCCCCAGCATGCACTGCAGTCCGTCAGCAGCAATTTTATAGAAAATATTTCTGGCCTGGAGGTAACATAGACTAGGGACACTGAGGGGGATATGTATTTTTTAATTAATACTTTTATTCAGCAAGGATGCATTAATTTTGCAAGGATGCATGTTGTTAATTTTACCTTTCATAACCTTTACCTTCATAAAAGAATCCTGAGAAAAAAATGTATCCACAAAAATATTAAGCAGCACAACTTTTTTTTTTACATAGATAATAAGCAGAAATGTTTCCTGAGCAGCAAATCAGCATATTAGAATGATTTCTGAAGGACCATGTGACACTGACGACTAAAATAATTACAGACTTAAAATATATTAAAATAGAAAATGTATTATAATTGTAGTAATATTTCATAATATTACTGTTTTTGCTGTGTTTTGATTTAATGAATGCAACCTTTTTGAGCAGAAGAGATTTCTTTCAAAAACATTAAATATGCATCCCAAGCTTTTAAACGGCAGTGTAAATTCACTAACCCAGACATGTTTTCCTTTTTTTAGCCGGCGGTAAGAGTTTCCATCAGTGAGTTTATCTCGTTTGCTCACACTAGTGTGAATGAAGTCAGCGTAAAGTATCAACAGAATGAAAAACGCTTCAACTACACCACACCCAAGAGCTTCCTGGAGTTCATGAAACTTTACGGCAACCTTCTGGGGACAAAGAGGAGAGAACTGACACAGAAGATGGAACGTCTGGAGAACGGCCTGCAGAAACTACTGACCACTGCATCACAGGTCAGCCTCATATTGAAAACTACATGGGTCAATATCACCAGTGCCTTTCAACCCTCACAATACTCAAAAATTTTGGTCTTAATTTCCCATTCGCTTTATGTCATGTCATAAATAGCATATACTCAAGTACTATAGAAACATCCCACGCATTTTTTAGATAATTATGGGCCATTATTCGAAGCATAAACAAGAAGATACGTCCACCCTGTCATGGACATATATGTTACTGTTAAATACGTTTTCATTGCAGTATTAAGATGCAAATGATATTTTCTGAAATGTATATGTACGTCCCTTTCCTAAACAGGGTTATTTGTTTGCTTTCAAATGATAAATACTTGAAAGAGTTTATGTAAACCAGTTTCAAAATAACTAATGTAATTTGCACATTTTTTCTTATTTGGAGAAAACTGTGATGTTTGGATGAAGTTTTTTGTTTGCATGTTATTGCTTCCACACCTAGCTCTTGAACACACTGGATTATATAGATAAAATATTATTTTAAAATATAAATATGACAGGGTGGACCAGCACATGACAGGGTGGACATATTAGCATAATTAGCATATTAGCTTACAACAAACTGTGACTAGCTAAATAGTTAGTCTGGTTGTTGAAGAGAATTTATTTGGTATATTTAAACTTCCATATTTTGAAAATACTGTACTCTAATCACTTCAGGCATATTTTATGCCGACAGGGTGGACATGTTAAGCTTAGGAAAAGCAAGTAAGCAAACTCGTATGAAGAAAATTTGTCAATTTAAAAGTTACTCACCTTAGCCGTTGAAATTCCCGCTGCTGAAGAGAAAAAAAATCTGTTGTCCAAATCACAGTCATTAAAGGGGATGGCGTTTTCTTAAAGGGGCGGATTCTCCAATACGACAGGGTGGACAACCATTCAAGGGACATTGTTTTTATTACCAAATGGTCAGTACAGTTAAATTGAGTAATCTCTTATTTAACGAAATATTAATAGGAGAACAAAATTTAAACATTTTGTGATTTGACTATATTCTACTCACATTCAAATTTAATTAGCAGTGCAGGGGATGTAGCAAATTAACACACATCCTCCTACGCAAAACTTAAAAAAAATCTTGAAAATGCATCTAAAGAGCCAAGTAATGCTTTTGTTGTGAACATAGCCTAATATAACACACCCTTTCATAGTCATTTTTATGTTTCATAGTCATTTTCATGGCAAACAAGTTATGTACAGGATACCAAAGGGCACCCTACAGTGATATTGACCCACACATAGTTTCATCAAAGTACACGTGATGTATAAGTGTATAAATATATGACCTACCCTTTCTGTGAAATTATTCAATTGTTCTTTTGATGTAACAAAGGCTGCCTGAGCAGGGAGAATACATCATATTATCGAAGCTGTAGGAATTGCAAAAAACGAAAATTAACCAAATTAATCAAATTATTACACCATATTCTCGTTCTAAGTTTCAGGCACCTTAAATATTAAATTTCAAGTTTTATTATATGAACCTCTTTCTCAGGTGGAGGACCTAAAAGCTAAATTGGCCATACAGGAAGTGGAGTTGCAACTAAGAAACACAGATACTGAAGCTCTCATCGCTAAAATCGGCCAGCAGAGTGAGAAACTCAGTCAGGAGAGGAGCGTTGCAGATGCAGAGGAGCAAAGAGTGAGACACTCTTCCACCCTCATGCACAAAATAGCACAGTCATATTGCCATTTGTTTTTTTAGACTTTCTATTTATGGGAATATATCTGTTAAGAGATCATAATGATTGTAAAATGTGTAAAATAATGATTGCATTATCAGGTAGAAGCAATCCAAGCAGAAGTGACCAAGCAGCAGCAGGAGACTGAATCAGACTTGGCGAAAGCAGAACCAGCTTTACAGGCAGCTAATGCAGCACTCAACACACTCAACAGGGTGTGTATTTGTGTGTGAACAGTGTTTATGTACTTGACTATAGTTTTGGGCTCTAAAGTTTGTTTAGTGTCCTGTATTTAAACCATTCTCACACTCAGAAGCCAAACATTTTGTTTTGGTCCAGATTAATTGTATATTTATGTTTGTCTGTAGCTGAATCTAACAGAGTTGCGGACGTTTCCGAATCCTCCTGCCATCGTATCGAATGTGTCTGCAGCTGTTTTGGTTCTGTTGTCTCCTAATGGGCGTATCCCAAAGGACCGCAGCTGGAAAGCATCTAAAGTTGTCATGAGTAAAGTGAGTGTGTGAAGAGCTGACATTTAAGATTTATTCTCAGGGTTTTCATGAGTCATATTTGCAAATGTTTCTATTTAAATACTGCTGACATTTAACTTTAGCCACGTTTTTGAAATCTGGCTTTTACCTCTGATTCCCCCTATAAGCAAAAGCCTGAAATTTGCTCAAATTGCCAACATTTGAAAATAAAACTTTTTTTATTGTATCTTGAAGTTTTCAAATGAAATATTGATGGAGAAGATGCATGGATAGTTTGGCAGTAAAACTATACTGCAACTCAACAGGTTATGAAAAGAAGGTAAATGTAGATGGGTAAATGTATTCCTTCTCTTTGTGTTTTAGGTGGATGACTTCTTACAGGCACTGATTAATTTTGACAAAGAGCATATCCCTGAAGCCACAGTGCGTGTGGTCAAAGAAGAGTATTTGAGCGATCCTGAGTTTAATCCAGAATTTGTGCGTCTGAAATCTTCTGCAGCAGCCGGTCTTTGTGCCTGGGTCATTAACATCATCCGCTTCCACGAGGTTCTGCTCCCTTACACCATCATAATCATTCAAAATCAGTGCAGTCCAGTAGCATTAATACTTATATATAATTATAAATAATATATAATTATGAGAAATTATGAATTTAAGTACTTAATATTTACACAAATTGCAAGATGCACAAAATTAAATATTTTAAAATGAATACATCAATATAAACTTGTTTGCTGGTGTGATTTCAGTTTCTGAGAACAGTTAACATGGAGATCTGTGATAGATAGAACTTAAAGGAGAAGTCCACTTCCAAAACAAAGATTCACATTTAATGTACTCACCCCCTTGTCATCCAAGATGTTCATGTCTTTCTTTCTTCAGTCGTAAAGAAATTGTTTTTTGAGGAAAACCTTTCTGCATTTTTCTCCATGTAATGGACTGATGTGGTGCCCTGATTTTTATCTTCCAAAATGCAGTTTAAGTGCAGCTTCAAACGATCCCATATGTGGTTGTAAACGATCCCAGCCGAGGAAGAAGGGTCTTATCTAGTGAAACGATCGGTTATTTTCACTAAAACAATACCATTTAAATACTTTTAATTCTCTAATGCTTGTCTTGCCTTGTAGTCCGTGAACTCTGTGTATTCTGACTCAAGACAGTTAAAGTATGTCGAAAAACTCCAATCGTATTTTCTCCCTCAACTTCAAAAATAATTTCAAAATAATCCTACATCGCTGCAGAAGTACTGACCCAGTCTTTGCAAAGTAAACATGCAAAAAAGATCAAACACCCTTAACAAAAAAGGTAAAACAGCGATATAGGGTGATTTTGAAGTTGAGGGAGAACATGAGATGGGAGTTTTTTTTTTCAACATACCCTAACTGTCATGAGCCTGGACAAAAACAGTCCAGGCAGAGTAAGACAAGACGAGCGTTTGGCATTAAAAAGCATATAAATTGTATTATTTTTATTAAAGTAACTGATCGTTTCGCTAGATAAGACCCTTCTTCCTCGGCTGAGATCGGGGCACCATATTAGTCCATAATCTGGAGAAAAATGTTGAAATGTTTTCCTCAAAAAACAATTTCTTTACGACTGAAGAAAGACATGAACATCTTGGATGACAAGGGGGTGAGTAAATTATTTGTAAACGGTTGTTCTGGAAGTGGAGTTCTCCTTTAAGATTCACTGAATTAATATATTTGGCATTGTATTGTGTGTCTTTATTCTCATTGAGTTTGTTTTGTGATTGTATTGTTTACAGTATTTTTCTGCTTCTCTCCTCTATGCTGCTCTGTCCAGACGTATGTGAGTAAACACTTGCTAATCTGTTCAGATCAATAAATAAAACAATAACATAGTACTGGAAACAGAAAATGTTCAGTGCTACCTAAAAAAAACCCTATAGAACTATTTAAACTGTACTGATTGCAATAATAATAACATGTTATTTCTAGTGTAATTTATACCTCACTGTTCAAAATTTTTGGAAAAAGATTTTTTTTTAATTAATAGTTTTATTCTGAAAGGATGCGTTGAATTTATTTAAAGTGATTTGATTAAAAATCAAAAAAATAAAAAAGTGACAGGAAAGACACTTACAATATTACAAAAGATTTCTATTTCAGATAAATGGTGTAATTTAAAACTTTACATTCATTGAAGAATAATGAAAAATTACTGTTTTACAAAAAATATTAGGCAGCACAACTGCCTTCAGCATTGATAATAATAAGAATTGTTTTTAAGCATTAAATTAGCGTATTGTGATTTCTGAAGGATCGTGTTGCAACGAAGACTGGAAAGACTGGAAGACAGATTTGCCATATGAGAATAAATTTAAAATTTATTAAAACAGAAAAAAAAAAATAAATTTGGAATAATATTCTAACATATTACTGTCTTCACTGTAAATTTAGTCAAATAAATGGCGCCTTGGTGAGCATAAGAGACTTCTTTCAAAAACATCTTACAGACCCCAAACTTTTGAATCTATATCATCCATTTCTGTAATTCCAGAGTTTGTTGCTCCTGCATTGTGGTTGTGTGTTTAAATATGTACTTGTGTTTAATCAGGTGTTCTGTGAGGTGGAGGTGAAAAGGATGTGTCTGGCTCAGGCAAACGCTGATCTGGCTGAGGCTGCAGAAAAATTAGAGATCATCAGAAAGAAGTTGGCTGTAAGTCTCTTTCATTAGCTCTCACTCTCTCTCTTCACAGCAATATACCATTAGTGTTTTACAAAGATGTGATGTATAATCTCAAATGTGTTTGTGTGAAATGTGGAGGAGTTGGATGGTAGTTTGGACACACTGAAAGCTGCTTTTGAAAAAGCAACCTCTGAAAAACTCCGTTGTCAGGATGAGGTGAACCGTACCAACACCACCATCCAACTGGCCAACCGCCTGGTCAAGGGTTTAGAGGTTAGTTTACACCGGCTTTGTTTTTTGAACCATATGTTGTCATTCGAATTATGTAAAATTCTACTCTGTATGCAAACAGTTTTTCTTCTGTTTTTCATTAAAAATGCATGTGTATTTCAGTCAGAAAATGTACGCTGGGTTCACTCAGTGGCTCAGTACCGTGAGCAGGAATCAACACTGTGTGGAGACGTTCTCCTCACCGCAGCCTTCATTTCTTACGCTGGCTCCTTCTCAAAGAGATACAGACATGAGTTGCTCCATAACCTCTGGATGCCTTACCTGCGTGCCCAGAAGGTATGTCTCAGACTGAAACTGTTTGTCTTGAGTATTGATATTGTCAGTTCTTGTGCTAAAATTGTGTATCGTTTCTTCTGCGAAGTTCAGAAACCTCAAACAGTATAGAGTGCAGAGAAATTAAAACAAATCCATTCTTTGCATTCAGTTCTGTTTCAGTTATGAAAACGAATATTTACCAGAAATTCCCAAAGAGAGGTTTGCAAACATTTGTGTGGAACCTGTAGGAGATTCATGAACTTCTGATGAAATGCAATGCTGGATGAAAATAAATAAATAAATAAATAAATACACACATACACACACACACACTGCCATTCAAAAGTTTGGGATCAGTATGATTTTTTATTTTTTATTTTAAAGAATTCTCTTACGCTCATCAAGGCTGCATTTACTTGACCAAAAACACAGAAAAAAACAGTACATTAATACTGTGAAATATTATTACAGTTTAAACTAAAATATATAAACTTAATATAATTTAAAGGAGAAGTCCACTTCCAAAACAAAGATTCACATATAATGTACTCACCCCCTTGTCATCCAAGATGTTTATGTCTTTCTTTCTTCAGTCGTAAAGAAATTGTTTTTTGAGGAAAACATTTTTCTCCATATAATGGACTGATATGGTGCCCCGATTTTGAACGTCCAAAAAGCAGTTTAAATGCGACTTCGAACGATCCCAGATGCAGTTGTAAACGATCCCAGCCGAGGAAGAAGGGTCTTATCTAGCAAAACGTTCGGTTATTTTCATTAAAAAAAATACTTTTTAAATACTTTTTAATTTTTTACTTTCATCTGTTATTTCTCTCCCTGAACTCTGTGTATTCTGGCTCAAGACAGTTAGGGTATGTCGAAAAACTCCAATTTTCTCCCTCAACTTTAATTATTTCAAAATCATCCTACATTGCCGCAAAAGTGCCGACCCATTTTTTGCAAAGTGAACATGCAAAGAAGATCAAACACCCTTAACAAAAAAGGTAAAACAGCGATATAGGACGATTTTGAAGTTGAGGGAGAACATGAGA
>JAHKKF010529886.1:0-15398 GCA_019740295.1 Labeo calbasu | reverse complement strand
CCAGGTAAACAATGAATTAATCTTTTCTGTTTCTTATAGCATTACAGTTTTGTCTTGTTTGTAGTGTGATCAACGTTTGTGTAAGCAGTAGATGTGTTGGTGAAGTAACACATAACATTTTAATTATATTTTGCTAAAATGAACGAAATGAACAAAAAGACTCGAAAAAAAGATTCATTTTGCTGAATGAAACTCAAAGGTCAGAGTCGGTAAAATGATCCGAACTTCCCATCACTACTACGAATCACGTCTGAGTTCATCGGCTGTGTACTCCGGTTCAAAAAGGTAGAGAATGGTGAAAAACTCCACTTATTTTCTCCTACAACTGCAGATTCGTCCAACACCATTGTAGCTTTTTGTTTGTAAACAGCGTTTAACTTACTTGCACTTTGTTAGTCTTTGCGCGTTCGCTTTGTAAACACTGGGTCTGTAGTTCCATCTACATTCGACATGACCTTTGGACATGATTCAATAGTACGTGAATGCGCATCCCAGAACCTGTGCTACACGAGCTTTTGTGTTTAAAAAGTATACAAATTTTTATTTTTCGAAAAAAATGACCAATCGTTTCGCTAGATAAGACCCTTCTTCCTCGGCTGGGACTGTTTAGAGCCTTTTGAAGCTGCATTTAAACTACATTTTGGAAGTTTAAAATCGGGGGCACAATTGAAGTCCATTATATGAAGAAAAATCCTGAAATGTTTTCCTCAAAAACAATTTCTTTATGACTGAAGACAGAAAGACATTAACATCTTAGATGACAAGAGGGTGAGTAAATTATTTGTAAATTGTTGTTCTGGAAGTGGAGTTCTCCTTTAAAACCTTATGGATAAAATGAAATCTATGTCTATAAATGGGAGTAAATGCATTGGTAAAGACATTCCTTGTTATCTTAAACACCATTCTTAGTGTTGTAATTTATTTGAGCAATATTTATTCTGTGTCATTGTTGCTTTAGGTATGTGGATGTGATTGAACAGGCCGTAGTCTCAGGAGAGCCTGTATTGATTGAGAATCTGGAAGAGACAATTGAACCAGTTATTGATCCACTGCTGGGCCGACACACCATCAAGAAGGGCAGGTAAACCACCACATCACAGCAATAATACACAACAACACAGCATTCCTCACAATATACCACAAAGACAGTTACTAAAATAAGTATAGTAAAAATGTAATCTCCCCTCTGCAGATGTATTAAAGTGGGGGATAAGGAATGTTATTTCCATCCAGACTTCCGACTGATTCTGCACACTAAGCTGGCAAACCCCCATTATAAACCTGAGATCCAGGCTCAGACCACTCTCATCAACTTTACTGTCACACGGGACGGGCTTGAGGACCAGCTGCTTGCGGAGGTGGTCAACCTGGAGAGACCAGACCTCGAGTATTTGAAGGTGTGTGTGTTCTAGTTTAGTCAGATCTAAAGTTTGATTGTTGTTATTGATAGTTATTTGTTTGTATCTGCAGTCAGAGCTGACTAAACAGCAGAACACATTTAAAATCGAGTTAAAGCAGCTTGAGGATGAGTTGCTGACACGCCTCTTTGCGGCTGAGAGTAACTTCTTGGGAGACAACGTTCTGGTGGAGAAGCTGGAAAGCACTAAACACACAGCCGCAGAGATTGAGATGAAGGTTTGATTGTTTTCAACCATTTTTTTGTTATTTTTAAATTTTAAATTAAATATGGCTGAATGCAGAAAGTGTTTTTGTCATGTGACAAGAACCAAGAACCGTACAAGCTGTAAAGGCACAGTGCTATTCTGGAAAAGGGGGCAGCTCATTTGCATTTAAAGAGACATGCACGAAAACAGTGTGTTTCTGCTTCCACTCAAAATAGGCATTTTTGAATTGACATAATAAATGATCTGTGGGGTATTTTAACAGACAAATTCTGGGGACACCTGACAATTATATTACATATTGTAAAAAGAGGCATAATAGGCCTCCTTTAAACACAAAGTGATGTCATGGAGAGAACCACTGATGACCACCATGGCTGTGGGTCACATCACTAACTTTACGCTTTAAATTTCTTTAATATTTTGGACATCCATATTTGTCACTGACCCACATAAGCACTTTTCCAACCATAGCGAGCTTCCTCGCTATCTACTGTGGATACATTGGATTATGCTTCTATTTTACCTTTTTCTGCACTGGTTTGGGGGGAAATCTATAAAACAGAAACAAAATGAATACTTATGGAAGAAATTAATACTTTTGTTGAGCAAGGATGCCCTATAGAGACCAAAAGTAGCAGTGAATACTTTTATGCTGTTACAAAAAAAATTATATTTCAAATAAATGCTTTTCTTTTGACCTTTCTATTAATCAAAGAATCCTGATTTTTTTTTTTTACATTTTAACAACAATATTAAGCAGCACAGCTGTTCTTAAGTGTAATAAGAGGTTTTTTGAGCGCTAAATTAGAATTACTTCTAAAGTAATTCCAATTCTGAAGACAGTAATTCTAAAGACAGTGCTGAATTACTTCTGAAATTAGAATTACTACTGAAGGATCGTGTGACAGTAATGGCTCAGAATAATGACTGAAAATTCAGCTTAGCCATCACAAATTATATTTTAAATATATTAAAATAGAAAACAGTTATTTTAAATTTTAAGTTTTACAGTATTACTGTTTTTGCTGTATTTTGGATCAAATGAGCTTATAAGAAAAACATTAAAAAATCTTACGGACTCAAATCTTTTGAACGATGGTGTAAAACATTGTACAATGTGTAAAGTAATACTCTTATTGAAAGAAGATGATAGAATGATCAAATCAGCCAAAGTAAACTAAATATAGCGATGTATAATTAAATGAATTTAGTGACTTTCTGCTGAATTCTGTGGTCCCAGATCCATCACAGACCCAAACAAAATATCTTGTAATGCAGCATCATTTTTAACAGTCTTCATGTTAGGAGTGTTGCTAGGCTTTCTGAGCTTTGGAACAAATCTGTTATAGTTTCTTTTGAACCATGCTCCCTAGAAAATTAGACAAGCCAGTCTCTGCCAGAGATCTAGAGTTTTCTTTTCTCATTCTCACACTCTTTTAGTTGCCGTTTGTTGTTCCTTCTCGGTCTGATTCAGCTTTTGTGTTGTGTAGGTGTTGGAAGCGAAGGTTAATGAGGTGAAGATTAACGAGGCTCGTGAACACTACCGGCCCGTGGCTGTCAGAGCGTCCCTCCTCTACTTCATCATCAATGACCTTAACAAGATCAACCCCATGTACCAGTTCTCCCTGAAGGTGCGGCCTTGTTTGTGTGTCTCTGCATGCATTCTGTAAGACATTTGTTCAGGTCTCCCTGAAAATATTTACAGCTGAACTAATTTGTCACCAAATGGAATGAATATAAACAAAAATAATCAGTGTTTCAAACAGGCGCCCCCATCTGTGATAGTATGATAAACTGGTTCTGCCCCCAACTCGCTTCATTTTATTGTCATACCCTTTTCTTACGTGAGTGTGTACGCTTATCTTTCCCTGCAGGCGTTTAACGTTGTGTTCCATAAGGCTGTGCAGAATGCAGATGCCTCTTCAGATGTAAAGGCCCGTGTGAACACGCTGATAGATTGTATCACCTTCTCTACATTTAATTACATCAACAGAGGTTTGTTTGAGAGAGACAAGCTCACCTTCGCAGCACAGCTTACTTTTCAGGTAACCCACTTACACATGAACTCTTACTGTTATTACACACGCCAGCTCTCCATATTATGTTGGATGCGTGTGTATTTTATTTTTGTGACTGCGTGTGTATGTATATCAGTTGCTGTTAATGAGTAAAGAGTTGGATCCTCGAGAGCTGGACTTTCTGCTACGCTTCAACATCGACCACAGTTATGTCAGCCCACTCGACTTTCTTTCCAACTCTGCCTGGAGCGCTGTTAAAGTAAGCACAAATCTCGAAACACACACACGCTTGCTTAAAGACCTGCAGCTGTGTTACAGAATCCTGACCTGTCCGTTTAGTAACCATGGTAATTTCTCTCAACATTTTAAAATCTTAAGTCAGGAATTTAGATAGGAAGATTCTGTAATACAACGTCTGAAGATTATCACCTGAGATGGTCCTGGTGTCTTCCTGCAGACAATGAGCTTCACTGATGAGTTTCGTGGTCTGGATCGGGACATTGAGGGTTCTCCCAAACGCTGGAAGAAAGTGGTGGAGTCAGAGTGTCCAGAGAAAGAGAAACTCCCTCAGGAGTGGAAAAGCAAGAGTTCGCTCCAGAAACTCATTCTTATGAGGGCTCTCCGACCTGACCGGATGACATATGCTGTCCGGTAAGTATGTGATATATAGTATGTGTTTATTAAACACAACATGAAACTTTGGACCAAATATACTAAACAGCATTAGAGGAAATTCCATAAAAGCGCCATTGGGAGGGGAAAATTCTGTGTGTGATTTACTGACAGTGCACACATTAGAGAACGTAAATTTTACGTCTGAAAGGGAAACTCCTACAAATGCATATTCAATAAGGTCAGGCACAAAAATAACTGTCTGCGCCTTTCAGCACTAAATTCTTCACTGCGCGTCTTTAGTAAATCCTGACAGTACTATTTTAGTGCCAAAAGAGTTAGTAAATCTGTCTCATTGTAAAAAAAGACAAATTAAAGTGTCAGGTCACTCAAAAATGTCAGTTCACCTCACCCTCACGTCATTTAAAGCCTATTAGACTTTCATTCATCTTTCATTTTGGATCAAAACTTTTATGCATTAAAAAGTACAAAATAACATGGTAAAAGTAATCCATACAGATCTATATACAAAAATATGAATTAGAGATGCACAAAAACGTAAAAAGTAAACATCGGCATTGGAATAAATAAAGCAGTAATTGATGTCAAAATCACAAGTCTGTTTTGATTTAAAGTTCGGCAGCTATAGCTTACATGAATAAAAAATCACAAACATGACACTTGTAAATTAAGTAATTTTATATACATTTATATACATTTTTATTAATGTGTTTTTTTTCAGAGAGGTTATGAAAGCTTCAATACAAGGAGCTCTAAAAGATTTTTTTGCTTTAGACCGTCTACAAATGTTAAAGGAGAAGTCTACTTTCAGAACAACAATTCACAAATAATTTACTCACCCCTTTGTCATCCAAGATGTTCATGTCTTTCTGTCTTCAGTTGTAAAGAAATTATGGTTTTTGAGGAAAACATTTTAGGATTTTTCTTCATATAATGGACTTGATTGGTGAATTCTGAAGTTGTAGGAGAAAATAAGATGTTTTTCGCCATACTCTACCTTTTTTAGCCGGAGTACACAGACGATGAACTTAGATGTGATTCGTAGTAGTGATGGGAAGTTCGGATCATTGTACTGACTCGGACCTTTGAGTCTCGTTCAGCAAAATGAACAAATCTTTTTTCAAATGATTAGCTCAATGATTAGGTTTGAGTCATTCATTCATCACGTGACAGCCCCATAAACTCAACCAATGCAGTGTGAGCTGGAACAAGATTTGATTAGTTCATCTCTCGAGTCTTCGGGTTCGAGTCATTTATTCATCACGTGACAGCCCCATAAGGTGAACGGACGACTCGAAAAACCCGGAGAATCGAAAAAGGTGAACTAATTCCAGTACAGAACCTAATAGGATGTTGCGCATGCACGATGACTGAACGAATCACTCCCCAAGACGACTCGTTCTTCCCGAGTCACATTAAAGATTCGTTCAAAATGAACAAATCATTCAAGAACAACCCATCACTAATTCGTAGCATCGTGAACGTGCATCCAAGAGCCTGTGCTACACAAACTTTTGTGCTTAAAAAGTATACAAATTTTTATTTTTCGAAAAAAATGACAGATCGTTTCGCTGGATAAGACCATTCTTCCTCGGCTGGGATCATTTAGAGCCCTTTGAAGCTGCATTTAAACTACATTTTTGAAGTTTAAAATCGGGGCACCAATCAAGTCCATTATATGAAGAAAAATCCTGAAATGCTTTCCTCAAAAACCGTAATTTCTTTATGACTGAAGACAGAAAGACATGAACATCTAGGATGACAAGGGGGTGAGTAAATTATTTGTAAATGGTTGTTCTGGAAGTGGAGTTCTCCTTTAAATCTACAAACAAAATATTATGGTCACACTGCAAAAAAAAACAAAAAAAAAACAACAGATTTTTAGTTCATTTTCAAAACTTTCAATCTCTATAAAAGGATGTTACTGTTTTAGTTCTAGCAAGTACGCTTTCACTCAAAACTAACCAAAATTAAAGATAATTTGTTTATAATCTCTGCATAGGAGAGGAAATGTATTGGTATCTGCATCGGTTATCAGCCAAAATTAGTTAAAAAAAATATCTGCAAAATCCAATATCATGCATTTAGAGCTGTGTAGATTAGTTAGAAATTGTAATCCGTTACCGATTACAAATTGCATGACAAAAATTGTAGTAACGTAATTCATTACATTACACATTTTAGGTAGCTAATAATTAATTAAATCATAAATATGTTAAATTAAAAGAAGTAATTCTAAAATCAATCAAAATAAAACACTTACTGAAAAAATTAAATATTTGATTTGTTTACCTGCTTGTCATGTGACCATAACCAACGTCAGAGAACCAATGGAATTAGGATAAGCTTTATATAAAAAAAAAGATCAGTGGAAAATCCACACAAAGAAAACAAACAAATGTATCTGTGTGTTTGTGTAGGAACTTTGTTGAAGAGAAACTAGGCGTGCAGTACACCGAGGGCAGGAAGATGGAGTTTGCACGTTCATTCAAAGAGTGTGGTCCTGCTTCCCCTGTATTCTTCATCCTGTCCCCTGGAGTGGACCCCCTAAAAGATGTTGAGTCTCTCGGTAAAAATTCATACTGGTTTTTCTTTCATCTCATGCGAGATTTTTTAACATTTTGTTTTGTCAGAAGCAGTCTGTCATCATCTTGACTATGGTAGTGCATCTTGACCCAGTCAAACCCTGGCCCACCAGTATAGATTTGAATGGGATATGCTTAGAAATTGAGTTTGAACTGATTTTTGTTTGTATTACTGTGTGCATGTGTTTAGGTAAGAAGCTTGGTTTCACTATAGACCTGGGGAAGCTCCATAATGTGTCTCTAGGACAGGGCCAGGAGTCTGTTGCTGAACTCGCCATGGAAAAAGCCTCTAAAGAGGGCCACTGGGTCATTTTACAGGTGTGTCTTTGTGTATGTTATCAGTATATTGTATATTTTATGCATATACCTTATGCAAATGCTTGTGTTTCTTCTAGAACATTCACCTGGTGGCAAAGTGGCTGGGAAGCCTCGAAAAGCTTCTTGAACGTTGCTGTGTGAACAGTCACCAAGACTACAGAGTATTCATGAGCGCAGAACCTTCTCCCACTCCACAAGAACACATCATTCCACAGGGAATTCTAGAGAACTCCATCAAAATCACTAACGAGCCACCCACAGGCATGCTGGCCAACTTACATGCTGCCCTGGACAACTTTGATCAGGTAAATGGAATGGGGGGAAAAAGTTGCATTAAAAATGTAATATGCTCTGATAGGCTGTGATTAAAAAGAAAGCTATTTTATAAGGCTTCAGACCAAATTGTAACACAAAAACCTTTGCTTATCTGCATGATTAAGTTTAATGAGAACACTGAATATCAAAAACACTCTTGCCTTTGTAGGACATTCTGGACCAGTGTTCCCGTGAGCAGGAGTTCAAGACCATCCTGTTCTCGCTGTGTTATTTCCATGCCTGTGTGGCTGAAAGGAGGAAGTTTGGCCCACAGGGCTGGAACAGGAAGTACCCTTTTAACACAGGAGATCTCACTATATCAGTGAATGTGCTGTACAATTACCTAGAAGCCAACTCACAGGTGTGTAATTAACTCTGCCACAAAAAGTCATCTTTCTCTGGGTGTTTATGTAATACAGAGCCATGTAAACAAACGTGTGTTGCCCAGGTACCATGGGAAGACCTTCGTTACCTGTTTGGTGAGATTATGTATGGAGGTCACATCACTGATGACTGGGACAGGAGACTGTGCAGAACCTACTTGGAAGAGTACATGCAACCTAACCAGGTGTATACTCGCACTCAAAGTGGTGCCAAATTCACTTTAGACAAAAAATTATTTAGACAGAATTTTGTTGTCTGCTATTGATTGGCCAGAACTTAAAAATAATGTTTACTGGATTTGATATGTGATTTTCACTATTGGTTGATTCCCATGTATTTTGGCTCCTAAACACTTTTCCCATTGTCCTTACAGTTTGACAGGAAGTTGTCACTGGCCCCAGGATTTATTGTGCCTTCAAACCTGGATTACCAAGGTTATCATGTGTACATAGATGAGATGCTGCCCCACGAAAGCCCAGTGCATTATGGCCTGCATCCAAACGCTGAGATTGAGTTTCTTACAGTGACATCTGACAACCTCTTCCACACTCTTTTGGAGCTGCAGTCCAGAGACTCCAACATGGGTGAAGGAGCCTCACAGACCACTGAAGAGAAGGTCCGTTTCTGAGCTTTTGAAAGCGTGCTTGTTTGCATATCTTATGTGACCCAGTCGCTAGGGTATATTTGTAGCAATAACCAGCAATACATTGTATGGGTCAAAATTATCGATTTTTCTTTTATGCCAAAAATCATTAGGATATTAAGATCATTTTGTAAATTTCCTACTGTAAATATAGCACAACTTAATTCTTTGATTAGTAATATGCATTGCTAAGAATTTTATTTGGACAACTTTAAAGGGGTCATCGGATGCCAAGTTCACTTTTTCATGCTGTTTGAACATTAATGTGTGTTGGCAGTGTATGTACAAATTTACCCTATGATAAAAATCCATGCAGTGGTTTTTAATTAATCTGTAAAAATAATATCCCCTTTTCAAATCGAGCCATTCTCAAATGCCTGTCGTTGTGGCGTCACACCCACAGAGGCCGCTCCCACAATAGTTGATTGACATGAGCTCTTACCTTAGACCAGCTGTCACAGTCCAGTAACTTTCCTTGTTTTGTTGCCGGAGCAGGGATGTAAGTTAGACAAGAATATCTCCGATTGAGCGATTGAGGTGTTGTGTTGCTGGATGTAATAATGAACATAGTGGTCGTCATTTACTCCCGACATCTGAGCCGCTGAAGATGCAGTAGATTTACGTTTGTTTGTGAAGGGAATGCGCCTCCCGATCTACATAAATGCATCTATGTTCACGCGAATCGTTCGTGATCCAGCTTCACTTACAGCAGAAGTGAGTATAAGGTTTTTTTATGAATCTTTGCGATCGTCTTTCCTAATAATGTGGCAAATAGCAAGTTTAGCGGCTAAACACGGCTAAAGTAAACAGGCTCATAGCTCCAGAGAATAGAGGGGCGGGGTGAGCAGAGCTCATATGTATTTAAAGCAGCCTCGACCAGAATGAGATGATTTTTGAAGAGCTGATTTTGGCAAGGTAAAAAGGGTGTTGTTTTACACAACCATTGAGAATTTTTAACCAAAGCATATTATAGACTTTTCATTAAGACCCTACAGAATCATATCAACTTGTGGAAAATGGACATCCGATGACCCCTTTAAAAAAAATCATAAGGAGGTATTTTTGATGTATTTTATCTTGTAGAATAAAATGTGGAAATGTCTTGAGCTTGTGTTGACCACAGACTTTAGGCATTTAACCAAAAACCCATTCAGAAAAACCACTGACTTCAGTACGATGGAACTGGAAGTGCTAAAATGCTCTGGTATTTGGCCTACAAAAGTACATCATCCCTGCAGATCACCATATGGCGGATTTAAGAATCGAAGTCCTGCCTATCAATTACAATATTATTTAAAAATCAACATTGACAATTTTTAGCAGTGTAATGGCGCAGAAATTACACACTGTAGCTTCAATGCGCATTTCTTGTTGCACACACAGCTGGGCTTTAATTCATATGTATATAAAGCCCTGTGTACTATGAGGTTACATCAGGACAAAGAGAGTTTCTCTCACGGCTGGAGTTTGGCTTAAGTTTGGCGGCCACAGGCTCTGGCTATGCTCACACATCGCTAACACTGATCCAGCACAGTGCTAATCAGAACACAGGACAGTGTTAGCATTGTTCTTCATGTGGAAATGTAGCACACAGAGACCAGGCCCTCTCTGAACCTATACTGTGTAGAATGTGGACCGGACAGGAGAAAGAATGAAGATCTGACTTCTAACAGCCAGAAATAGCACAAAAAATGCTAATTAGGAGAACGCATTTTTTCCAGCTCAGATTTATTAGTCATAATTTTTCACTGTCTGATAGAAACCAAATTATTCTATGGGTGGTTCACAAGTTTGGCTATTCTTAGGTCATTATAATGCAGGAATACATAAAACACAAAAAGGCTCCTGCAATAGTAAGTATATATGTAAGTGCTCTATAATATCTTGTGGCTCTTTTGTCCTTTTGGTTCAGACACATTGCATTTCTAAAACATTCCATTGTGCATAAACCATAATGAATGAACCCCAAACATCAGCAAAATGTTTAACCCCCAGAAATAATAAATGATGCTCTGAAAAACGCAACATAAAATCTTAATTGATTAACACATTAATGTCTGAGGTATTGATGTGGAAGAAGTTTGATTTTACATTCAAACTTTAGTCATAAATACAACAGCTGAAGGCATTACTTAATGGAGCTGTAAATTATTGATGGAAAAACTACACTCAGATTTCAGTCTGTTCTCTCACATATGCAAATACAAACGCATGCATTAGAGTAACAAAGGAAAATGGAAATCTCTGGTTGTTCTCTATGTAAAATGACTGATACGTATTAAAATTTAATGGATGCACAGAAACAAACAGACAGTTCCCAGACGCTGATGTGGTTATTGACAAAAACTGATCTTTTCCCCATTGACAAAACAATAAACTACAGTCTGATTTAGTCAGTGAATCAAATGACCCTGAATGAACTGCATGCTAATCTTGCATTTGAGATTATTTTTAATACAAGAGGGAAAGTAATAATATATCATTAATGTGTCAGATGATAAATTGAATTTGAGATTAATTCGCAAGCTCTAAAAATATCAGTCACGGACAGTCATTTCTCAGCACTGATATGGGATATAATTTTTTTCTCTTGTACAAAATGACCTTTAATATAAAAAGTGCAAATACTAGGGCTGTCAGTTGATAAAAATTTTAATCTAACTAATCACATGATGTGTCGATTAATTAATCTAATTAATCACAAAATTTGACTGTGAAAATACCCACAAAAGATTATTTAAAGCTGTTTTTGTGTTAAATGAGAAAGTATCTAGTAGACATTACAAATTAGCTTTACAAAGAAATATTTTATTTGATTCAACATAAAATTTATTACACATAAACATTTACGCTACAACGGCCTAATGTAAACTATGGAACCTAAAAGAAGGTAATTTGAGAAACATCTTAGCATTTTTGTTCATATAATAAAAGTCATTATAACCAAAACAGCTTTGTTATCAATAGTCTTCAAAATACTTTCTTTTATATTCCACAAAAGAAAGGTTTGAAACGATATGAGGGTGAGTAAATGATGACAGAATTTTTTTTTTTTTTTTTAAGCTCGTGTCATATTGCTCTTGCTGCCCCTGTGATATTGTGATACATGATATATATAAATATGAGACAAAAACCCATACAGGGGCTTTTTTTTTTTGCACCACTATCTTGAATTTTAGGGCATAAATGCATTTATGTTGTTGCCCTTCATGATATTTGTCAACAAGCCACTGTATGAAATATAAGATGATGTACAGGTCTGGGGCTGGGGCCAATTGCGTTAACTGCGTTAAAATATTTTAATCGTTTTATTTTTTCATAACTAATTAATTAAGTTAAAGCGTTAAACTGACAGCCCTAGCAAATATACTGGGGTGAGACTCTCAAGTTAGAAATACTTTCAAAAGCATTTATTTTCATGGCACCTAAATCAGTGAAGAAGTTTTACATCAATGGCATGCAATCTTTGCACAGGTGTGTAGAATATTAGTATAAGGACATACTATATCCACCAAGTTGCCACTGTCCTTTGACCCATGTTCTTTATGACATACTAGTAGTCAACCTTTCAAGATCGTAACACATGCACAACTTTTGCTCAAATTTATTATACATACTATTTACTAAAATTATTTGAAGAAAAACATTTAATGACATTTTATTGGGGTATAACTTCAGAAATCTTCTGTCCTAATAGTGCAGTTAATATGAAGGTACGCATGTTATTGTTTTTTTTTTTACAGAATGATGCAGTACTCAATTTAGATCTAATGTCTGAACTTGCCAAAGTTTGTGAGGTTTGTAGAATTAAATATGTATTAGATATTCAAAAAATTAAATACAAAAGTTGCATACCTGCATGTTTGCCAAATACTGACAGTATAGCACTATTATAGAGCTTTATCTATTATTATTAGACAGGACGGTTAAAAAACAGAAACTAATTCAGAGAGATACTGAGCAATGGAGCTTCAAATGTGGGAGCAGATGCGAGTCTCTGCTATGTTGCACCGCTTCTCGTCTCTGTCAAAATAAAAGTCCTACTTTTAAAACTTAAAGGCCAAACAGAAGCCTGAAGGATGATAATTAAAAAATGACAAAAATCTACTTGTACTAACATCATTTGTGACAACAAAACAACACAATGTTGTTAAACAAGTACAATTTAACCACAAAGAACAACTTCTAACTTTGAAAATGGCATCTTTTTGCAGTGTCCACTGATGCACACTCCAGAAACTTAGCTAATGCAGTAATTCTTGTATTATCTGCTTGTATGAATACTATGCTTTCATGAGGATTTAACATTCTACTCATGTGACTGTTTTTGTATACTGTGTATACACAATATTAGAGACAGTACACAAAAGCCACAAGATAACCTTATTTATAACCTTATCTGTTTCCCTTTTGCTGTATCTCTTTCATTTGACCTATTGACCTTATTCTTTTTTTCTCAAATAGCAGGTTAAAAGAGAATCAGATGGAAAAAGAAGAACTATTACAGTTACATGTATGATGGTGATGCTCTGGAAAAATGTGTTGGAGCAAGAACAACAGTTTGGGTTTGGTTTCTCATTTTACTTCTATATGTGTTCTAATATTTGGTGAGACATCCCTGAGCGAATGTTGAATGAAAAGATAAAGACGAATAGAAAGAGAGATGATCGTGACTTTGTAAGAGAGCCAGAATCAGTCAGTCAGTGAGTCCAGTCTGACCCACTAGCTGGTTTGCTTAATCTTACACCACGTACACTGTACAAATATAGGGCGCCAGTTCCAGAGATAATCTACTCCTTTAATCATGGGAAATCCTTTTCACAACAGGCAAGCACTGACACGGGATGATCCATTAGAGGAGGGTTTCAGACCTTCTCTCCTCTGCAAACATGGAGTCTTCATCAGTCACAATTATCTTCATATACAATACACGCTGTATGAAATGTAATTTTACCATTCCTAAGATGCAGTATGTCTTAATTTAATCAAATGCTCTGTTTAAACACACATTTACGGACTGTTGTGCTTATTATTAAATACAGTAGGAAGCTATTTTCAACTTACAACCCATAATCATATTTCTAAGTGAATCTGGATATTTAGTAAGAAAAAAATATAGGTGGAACTTGACTGCCTTCATTGCAAAGAGTGGACTAAAATAAATACTAAAAAGGAGTCAGGATGGAGGGGAGGGTTTAAAAAGTAGGAGGGATTTACAACATCAGCCAAAAAAAAAGATTATGAAGACAGACCTTTCTTATTTGGAATGAATCAGGCACAGTGCAATCAGAAATATGCACAAAAAAGTAAACCAGGTCAATTCTGAGTTCAAGTTCCCTTTAATACTACAAATACTTATTAATGGGCTAATGATAGATCTTCCCCAGTTACCACAGCCTTGCATGGCACAGAGAGTGCATCGTGGGAAATGGTTGTTAATACTTAAAGAGAACTAAAACTCGGGTTGTTTTAATGAGTATGCTGGCAAAGAACAAGCAGTTCCTGATGTTGCCAGCTGACTCTGCACTTCTAAACGGGAAAATAAATGTATGTATAACACAGAAGCTAGTCAATCACTGACAGAACAACAGTTACAGTTCATATACCACCGCAGTACACTAGACCCCTGCATGGGAACCACACAGAACTCTGATCAGTTAGAAGACTGACCTTTGAGCTCACTTGTATATATATCTGACAGTATTAAGTTCAACACCTAAGTACAAAACTTAAATATAGGCAATGTTCTGCTATGAACCTGTATGGTGGATCAGTCCGAAAGCTTCTTTACAAACAAAAACGCCATGTAGAAATACAGATTTGCACAACCAAATAAACACAGAATGCATAAAATTCTTATGTAAAGCAAATCAACTAAGCACTTTTTACCAGATACTTGATAACACTGCCGTGCAGAATACAAGATATCAAGTTGCCCAGTTACTGTCAGTGCTGATGCACAGAGGATTCCTGATTGGCACATTCCTCTAGCTCAAACAGTTGAGCATGGTGCTTGCAACAACAAGGTCATGGGTTTCATTCCAAGGGAATGAACTTAAAAAAGTCACTATGGAATGGCAGGCTCATTGGGCCTAGAGGATGGGACAAAAAAAATTGAACAGCTTTCTCCTTCTGGGTTTATTCTTGTTCTGCTAACATGACCACACTGCAGTAGATGCAAAAAAGCAGCATAGCAGTTATTAGGACAGTTCACCCCAAAATAAAAATTCTTTCATTATTTACTTACCCTCATCTTACCTATATGACCTCAAGTGAATCAGTGTGTTTTGAAGTTAAACAATATTTGTGTGTGGGGAAAAATGCTAATATTTTAAACTTCTTAAACTACAAACCATCACTTTCAACCAACTCTGAACACGTTGTGAAGTGTGATGTAAGTGCATTGTGAAACACTCAAGAAGTGACGTTTTACAGGGCATTTGCGACCAAAAATAATAATTTGAGAGTGATTTTTTGCTGAGATTGCCACTGGAGACTATATCAATTTTATTAAAAATGTGCATGTTTTTTCCTGCATGTTTTGCGATCACATTTTTGTTATGTTCACAAACTGCACGACAAAAAGTTAAATGATCCACAGCTGTGTTTTGTTTTTTTGTTTAGTTATAGCTGTTCGTGAGTCCCTTGTTTGTCCTGAACAGTTAAACTGCCTGCTGTTCTTAAGAAAAATCCTTCAGGTCCCACAAATTCTTTGGCTTTTTAGCATTTTTGTGTATTTGAACCGTTTCCAGCAATGACTGTGTGATTTGGAGATACATTTTTTTTACACTGAAGACAAGTGAGGGACTCATATGCAAATATTACAGAAGGTTCAAAGGCTCACTGATGCTTCAGAAGAAAACACAATGCATTAAAG
>JAHKKF010529885.1:27834-38891 GCA_019740295.1 Labeo calbasu | reverse complement strand
TGTTGTAGGCACAATAAATTTATATCTAAGGACTCATTGGAAACCCACTTCAGTTTGTATAACAACACATTGTTAAAACACACTTTAACCCATAACCTAAACACACATTGTATTGTTTTTTTAAATCTTAAACTTAACCATCCAAATGAGACCACATGTCATTGTAGCAGGAGCCGTAAAGCATGATGTGAAACGTACTGTAAATGTAACCAACAGCAACATGCAAAACTTTTGGCACCACTTTATTCATCTTGACTTTTTGAAACAGAACTAGAGATCACATTTTGCTGAGGATTTCAGTGCACTTACAAAAAAACATGCATGCTTAATATTTACCTGTGACAAGAAATTCAACTCTGCTCATTCTATGCATTATTTCAGACTAATCCTGATTTTCACACAATAAGGAAATGAAAAACATGTGCCTGTGTTGGCTCGACACACACAAAGAAGAAAAAAGGCAATTCAAGTGTCTATTGTAATGTCACTCTGTTAATAGAAACTCCCAAAATTACATCATGCCAACTAACCTAACACAAAATTACAAAGTTTATCCTCGATTTCAGCAAAATGTGACGAAAACATCCTCTAAAAGGTTTAGAACTAACAAGTGAGAGAAAGAGGGAAACACACCCACACTTGAACACACAAAAGTGATTCTATAAACTGAATGGCTGCTTTGAGAAGAACAACAAAAATCAAAAAGGAGTACACAATCAGAAGCGCTAGGAAGACTGCTCGAAAAACAATAAAAATCAAAGAGGAAGAAAAAACAAATCTGAAAAACGAAACAATGAAAATTAAAAGCTTCTGCAAAAATCTAGTGGTTATGTTTGTACGTTCTAGAAAAATAGACTCTTTGCTCAGAACAATTTTCATGAAACTTTTTACACTTGTAGCAGTCTTTCTAACGCTCCCTATTGGCAGCACAAATGACAAATGAACATCACACAAAGAAACAAACAAAATAAGTAATCAATAAGCGTCAAAAGTTAACAAAAAGGGTCAAGTGTGAAATTTCAAGCGTCAGAGAAGCGAAGAGGACAACGGACTGGACGATGAACTTTTGACGTCACATCGACATGCTAGGCAAACGATGACAAACGGGCACGAAGATATCTAGAACAAAAACAAAAAAAAAACGAATAACAAACCTAGGTTAAAGCACAACGGAAAAAGGAGAGGGGATGAAAAAGAAAATCATGAATGATTATTTTTGCATGAGGAGGGGGCACACATCATCTAAACACAAAACATTGAATGCAACACAGGAAACGATGAAGAAAAGTGGGAAGGAGGAAGGAGAGATAAGCACCATGCCAATAGTGAACAAAGGGAATAACATTAAACATCAACAAGAACAAGAACAACAACACCACCACTGAAAGACAACACAACCTGCCTACTACAGCTACGACAACACTGTCCTCGACAGCGACGTTTCAACCCAACAAATGAAAATGTTCGACGTCTCACAATCGCATTTCCATTTTAGCCCAAGGGAAAGAGAGAGAAACCAAAAGAAAAATTGTGCTTCAATGTTTCAGCTCTTTCAGTGAAAGTCCTTTTATTTTGTGCTTCAATTTTGAATTGTGTGGGACTGTGGAATAATGCATATTTGGAGCTGATCATATTGGTTCTTATTCACAAAACACCCGTCATGGGGAACACAAATGGATACAATTTAGCTACATTGAACTCCGTGAAGGACAACAACAACAACAACAACATCATCATGATGGGACACAGAGCATCATCATTAAACATGTACAGAAATTTAAGACTTGATGTGTTTGGCACATTAGTGGAACTACTCTGCACTTGTGAGCTGTTGTAAGGCGCACAAATCCTTTGCACAAACGCCAGTCGATCGGCTCTGGATAAAAGGAACGAAACTATGAAAAAAAAAAAACTAAAGAAAATAAAATCTGCCTAACAAACAAAAATCCCTGCCTAGAACAAGTTCACAAGAATCTTTGGATTGTTCAAAATGGTGGCCTTGCCATTTTTCTTCCACTTAATGATTTGTAATGCATGCGTTTATTTGAACAGAGGCACAGATCAGGGACCGGGCGTTCCCTGCGCTAGCATCTAAGCGCTTCAAGAGGGGCTTCACACCTGGGTTCAGTCTAAAGCGTCTCTAATGCGTGAAACAAACCGTTTCGTTTCGTTTCCTCACCTGGATTGAGAAGTGCGTCCGTGAAGATTGCGAGGTCAACAAGAATTGGCTTATTTGCAATTAATCAGTGAAAATAAAAAGCACCGTTAATAAATACGAGCGTGTCAAACAGTGACGACAATTGTGAGGTAAATGTCAAAAAAGAGAATCATCTACACTATATAATTTTCACCAGTTGCAACACCGAGCTTAAGTTACGTTGTGTGGAAATTAAATAAAAGCACAAATCAGCATTCGTCACTACAAAGGATGTACTTAGTTTAGAGATATTACACTGAGTGAGTAAGAACTTTAGACTGAACCACGGTTTTGCTTCAGACTTTAAAAAAGAAAAAAAGAACAACTCTTGGTACAATTTGTTTTTGTTGACGACTAAACAGACGACACTACGACTAGTGAAAAGGGCCACACATCCGTCGTTTAAACAATCGGTGAATGTATCCACAAAACTTCACATTAGGATTCTACAAAAACACTGTTGAATCTTTTGAGTTGATTTTTTTTTTTAAACAACCGTTTTAATTCAGAGAAATTATTTAGGCAATATTATAAAACCTCTATAAAAATAGAAAAGGCATAATAGTTAAGTAATATACACTATCTGGATAATGTTTTCTTCTCGATTTCCATAAAAACAACCTCACCTCACGACCCTGCAGGACTCGGATTGGCATTGACATGTGATTACGATTTAAACACCTAGTTACTGCCATGATCAACTAAGGCAAGTTGCATGGAGTAAGTTAGAAATGCAGGACGAGTCTCAATACACCTGCGAACACCGAGATAAAATATTTATTGAACACTTGCCACAAAGGTTGAAGTTCAAATCATTCTGACAATTAAGTGGCCATGAATTCAGCAATTGTAAACTTCCTTCTTTCTGTTCTTGGCAGTATCGTCTCTCGCTCTTCTCCAGAATGCAAATATTGCTAAAAGCTTCAACGCCGACCTCTTGAATTGAGGCGTAGGATAATGTATCAAATGACCATCAAAATAAAAACAAAAATCGTGTCGTAGATTGTGTCTTGGCTCAAAAAATCTATACAAACGCCGTTTTAAAACCATGCGTGCTACCGTGTGATTCCTCAGCAGTTTCCAAAGGATAAAAATCTCGGGTCAAAAAAAGGTTCGTTTCCGTTTTGAGGCTTTAAGAAAGGATTCGTGAACTGAAATGAAGCACTCCGCCACTTCTTTCATACATATTCCTAAGATATTTTCCACGTACCAGGCGAGTAGAGTAATGGGCGAGAAGTTTTGGTCTGACAGAATGGTGAGAATGTCCTGAGAGTAAGTGTAGCATCTCCTGCAAGCTAGCAATACTGACTGATTAACCACCATCTACGAACCGACATGTGATATAATACCCTTTGCTTAGTGTTTGTCTTTTTAGAATGTAAAAAATATTAAATGTGAATAAAAACAAACAGAAAGCATCAACATCACTGTTGTTAGCTGAGCCCTCCAACAGAATACATAAAACAGACTTTGAAGCAATGTTACATCACCCTCATTGTGAAGACACAGATACATTAAAAATAAATAAATAAATTAGTGAAATAAATACATGAATTAAATAAAAAGGCATCCATGAAAACGGAGTCTAGTGGAGTGCAGCCTGACCTTCCAGATGCTCAAAACGATATTCAGGTGACTGATTGATTATCTTTTGCACCGATGCAGCAAGCCTCCTTCATTTTCTAGAAAGGCAGCATTGTAGGAGGCATCAGCATTACACTGTCCGAATGTACTACAAGAGTCTAGTGTAAACACAGGAGAACATCTACAGGGGCCAGACCGTGGTGATCAACAGTCTAAGGGACTGAAAGCAGTCACGCAGGCTGGCTTTCATTGTGCAACATCCTTTGACGCAAGATTTATACACAGCAAACTTGTAATATGGCACCAAAAACAAAACAAACTAATAATAAAATAAAGATTTAAGGGAAAATAAAAGATCAACAGAACAATTAGATCTATATATAAATGTGGAAGAAGGAAAAAAAAACAAAACAACTCTTTTCTCCTTGGAACAAATTCTTAACAGTTTGCATGTTGTCTTTGTTTTGAAGGTTAAGAGAGAAGATATGTGGGAAAGGCCAGAGAAGTAAAAGAAGGATTAGGAAAGGCAGGTGTTAAGGGTGGGTGGGGTCATTCTAACTTTCCAACGTCACACTCCACTTACCAGAAAAACATTTTCAAACCAAGTCCATTTGAGAGTAAAATCACTCAGTATGGCTTGCTGTCATTTTTGGATCGTTTAAGTTGCACCTTCAGCCGCTTCATTCCAATCTGAAAACCGTTCATTGACTGAATGGCCGCCTGGGACGAAACTGGATTGTCGTAACTAACAAAGCCTAAAAAAAAAAAGCCAGAAAACAATCAGACTCTAGTTACCCACCGCACAGAATATACATCTAAAGGCCTTTCCACACTGATTGCGATGTGAAAACGCGAGGCAATTTGTCGACGAATTGGGCTTTTACACCGAGCGGGAACCGCTGTCTGCTAATTCACGCCTGCGCGCTAGGTGGCGTCGACCAACGATGCATTTTTCCTCAGATATGCATCTCGTATATGGATTTAACAGCGTCCGCTGCTCAATATACAGCATTAACTTAAGATAAATAAAGTTTGGTTGTACGCCAGAAACACAAACCATCTATAAAGCTTACAAAAAAAACATCTTAAAATTAGGGCTGGCAAACGATTAATCGCAATTAATCGTATACAAAATAAAAATTTTAATTTGCCTAATATGTGTACTGCGTGTAATTAGGTATGTATAAATACAAGCACATTCATGTATATATTTAAGAAATATTTACATGTATTTATTATAATTTTTATAGAATTTATATTATATAAATAATATTTTGTACATAAATAACATATCAAATATATACATTAATATTACACACAGTACACACATATATTAGGCAAACTCAAACTTTTATTTTGTATGCGATTAATCGTTTGTAAAAGTATATAATTATTAATGCATTTGCTTAAAACCCACTTTAAACCATCATTGAATGCATGTAATAACATGATCTATAGTTGATTCTATAATAGGCAGACATGATCTAGAGTGTTAACGCGCCCTGGCTCATAACACGCGCACGTGGAAGAAAACAGACAGTGCTGTCCTCTAGATCACATAATTAATTTGAGAAATAATAGAAGTTATATTAAGGTCATGTGAGAATAACCATTTGTTTTCAGATACAATGGTAAGAACGCATCCTTGACTCTTTTGGAATACTCTTCTTCTGTGTTTGTTTACACTGGTTTTCGACTGCGACATCACTCTATCCTTTCTGTGCAACAGCAGTTGCTGTGGCCACATGATGGAATGCTCGAATCTTATTGGACGGCCCGTGTTTACGCTTTGCAAAACTGAAAAGATTCGGTTGGAAAAAAAAAAAAAAAAAATCATTCGCATTTTCAGTGCACGAATGTTCGCGGCCTATGTGGAAGCATCCATAGGAATCTGTTGTTTTATTCCAGCATGTCATCGTGTCCGATATTTGTTTAGCTTTTTTCAGCTCAGTGTGGAAAGGCCTTAAGGCTAATAATACGCAGGGCAACTTTTTGAGCAATGCTACTGGCCAACTTTGGCCAATGTTGCCGTCAACAAGGGAAAGTGCCCAAGAAAAAAAGCTGCCTGACAAAATTGCTCAAAAAGATGGCCCATGTAAGCCTAAGGCTTGTTTTTGATTTCAGAATTCAAAAATCAAGACAACACAATGTTTTTGGAGCAGGGCACAACTCACCAAAACACTTGCTAAGGTTGGTCTGTTTGTCAATAAAGACCTTGGCAGAGATAACATTGCCGAAAGGCATAAACATCTGCAGCAAATCCTGATCACCAAACTCTTGTGGCAGATGGTAGATGAACAAGTTTGCTCCTTCAGGGCCTTTAGAAAGAGAGCAGAGAGAAAGAAAGAAAGATAACTTTTCACACTAAAAGCCTTGAGCAACCTTTTCATTTTTAATAAAGCTTCCACACTTAATCTCCTTGCATAGTTACAAGAGCATTCTGTGTTAAATACCACTCAAGCATGCTGCCAATTACCACAGAAAATAAAATAAAAACGTCCACAACTTGATAAAACTCAATATACAAGATGAAAACCTGTGTGGACTTAAAGTGTTTTTATAATTTAGGGCTTTTCCATTTGGAAATAGATCTTTCAGGATGAAGACTTTTATCACAATTTTATATATTTTTTCGAAAGTCAAAATAAAGAATAAAATATTTCTGTTTTCTTAATATACACTACCATTCAAAAGTTTGGCAACCATAATATTTTTAAACACTTCATTGAATTTAATTTATGCATTTGTACACAAACAAGTTAATTTAAACCTTCAATATTATAGTAACGTAGTAACAACTGACTCATGTATAGTTTACAGTATTAGTTGAGAGATTTTTTTCCTTGATCAAATTTGGCATGTACTGTACCTGACATGTAACCTAAAAATCAATTTCCAAATCAAAGCAGAAATCGAATCAAAAGCTTGTGTATCACAAATCGAATCGAATCGTGAAATTTGTGTCAAAACCCAGCCCTACAGTAAAGACATTTATATTGTCATGCATAATTTTATAATTATATTTAAAAAGCTTTTGAGCTTTCTTTCTAACAAAGAATACTGAAAAAACAACCTGTTTTCCAGAAAATATAAAACCTTTGTTATCAACATTGATAATAACAATTGTGACCCTGGACCACAAAACCAGTCAGAAGTCGCACGGGTATATTTGTAGCAATAGCCAACAAAACATTGCATTGTCAAAATTATCGAAATCATTAGGATATTAAGTAAAGATCACGTTCCATGAAGACATTTCGTAAATTTCCTATCGTAAATTTAAGAAAACTTGATTTTTAATTATTTAAACTAGTACTAAGAACTTCATTTGGACAACTTTAAAAGGCAATTTTCTCAATATTTAGATTTTTTGCACCCTCAGATTCTAGACTTTTAAATAGT
Source organism: Labeo calbasu (assembly GCA_019740295.1). Lineage (NCBI taxonomy): Eukaryota > Metazoa > Chordata > Actinopteri > Cypriniformes > Cyprinidae > Labeo > Labeo calbasu. Next base: position 31,708 of record JAHKKF010529885.1, on the reverse strand, counting down.
CGCATCTCAGCCAAATATTGTCCTATCCTAACAATCCTATCCTAACTACACATCAATGGAAAGTTAATTTATTTTAGCTTTCAGATGATGTATAAACCTCAATTAAAAAAAAAAAAACAAAAAAAAAACTAACCCTTATGACTGGTTTGTGGTCCAGGGTTACAATAGCAGATACAATAGTTAGAATAGCAGCACTGAAGAGCATGCCACAGATCCTTCCCTCAGGCTTGAAGTTGTATTTATCACAGAATGCTCATTGAATTCATCGGGAGAGAGCTGTTGGTATGGATCTCCACTTACTTTTAAACAAACCAAAAAAAACAAACAAAAAAAAAAAACAAAAAAGGGCATTGTGGAGAGTGACAATGATCTCTTACCCGCGCTCTGATTGGGACTTGCTGCAGCATATTTAAAACAAGAATGAATCCTTAAGATGGTGATCACAAGAGCCACAGCTACACACATACACACACTGAAAAGCATCATGGGCCAACACAAACCATAAGAGCTGACCCTGCCAACATAAACTAGCAGTTTTATCTTGTACAGAGGCTGGCAATCTCCCAACCTGAGAAGCTACTCAAAGCTCAAAACTTTCATGTACTCACCTTCCTTCTGGCTGCCAGCGGCACTAACATTCTGCTGGGACAGTAAACTCTGACTGTAGAGGCTGGGCAGAGCAGCAGCGGCGTATTGCTGGATCCCAGAATAGGCTGCCTGAGTCAGAGCCTCCATAGCACTGCCCGAGCCGTTCGAGAGACCTCCGCTGCCCAGACCACCATTCAGAGCAGCCATGCCTGCGCACACAGAAGCACAGCTCAGCATTCAGAGACGCACACGGGGGAGGATACATAAAACTACTGATAGCTACAGAGAAACCGCATTCAGAGACGGAGACACAGAAACAGAAATGAGGCAAAGAAAGTTAAAAACAAAAGGAACAACACATAGAAGCCATTTAACATCCATTTCAGGTACTTTGAACACAAATGGTCAGTGCTTAACAATGGTGTGAATGAGGTCCAAAATGTACATGATCACATCATACTGCTGACTTGTGCACTATTTTATTTGGTAAAGCATCTCAGCTGACCACTTGTGATCACATCAACTGAGATTCATTTCAATAACAGGTGTAAACAGGATTTTTAGCAACACCATTTGACATCATACAAATTCAAAAACAAAAAGCTTTCTTCTTACTTGCTAGGGAGCTCATGTTGAGACCTGCTCCAGCGCCCGCAGCAAGAGACTGAAGAGCACCTAAAGACGCCATGGGGTTCACAGAAGAACTAGTACTGGAGGTGGGAGAGGAACCCGCTGTGCACAAGAGAGAAAACAAGAACCAGCTCTGACACATTACTAAGCCTTCAGACATTTTGCCAATTCAAATATCACATGCTCTCATTTACACAGACATGTAAAGTAAATGAGAGTGGGAAGAAAAAAAACAGCAGACAGCAAAGTCAGTGATCAAACTGCAAAAGACAGCTCACTGTAGCAACTGATGGAAATCATCAACATGCAAAGAATAAGGCATAAACAGCAAGAGATGTTTTAAAAAAAAAAAAAACAAAACAAAAAAACAAGTGTATCCAGTTGTTTAGGCTTGGTCAGATTGTCAATATAAAATTAAACCTTAACATAAGGTTTAATTTGTTAACATTAAAGGGATAGTTCACCCAGAAATGAAAATTCTGTCATTAATTACTCACCCTCATGTCATTCCAAACCTGTAAGAACACTGTTCATCTCCGGAACACAAATTAAGATATTTTTGATGGAATCCAAGAGCTTTTTGATCCTGCATAGACAGCAACAGAACTACCACGTTCAAGGCCCAGAAAGGTAGTAAAAACATTGTTAAAATGTGTCATGCCCATGTGAAATCAGCGGTTCAACCACAGTGTTATGAAGCTACGAGAATTCTTCTTGTGTGCAAAAAACAAAAACAAAAACAAATGTAATGACTTAATTCAACAATTTCTGTCAGTCTCTGCTGCACTTTCATGACACAACGCACGCGTGTACATTCAGGGTAAAGTACACTTCAGCCATTGTCCGCATTACGTAATTTTTATCATCAGGAAGGCTTGCAAGCTTTTTTGAGACCGCACGGTGCGCATACAACAGCACATATGCACAAAATATATCCTTTCCTCTGCTTGCAAACAAGGCGCAGTGCATCCGCGTTGTCAGAACAGCAGATCCTGCATCAGCAGCACTATATGTATGCATGCACTGTGGTACTCTTGTGAATGCGTGTCAACTGACAAGGATGAGAAGAAAACATTGAATAAAGTCGTTTTGCACACAAAAAGTATTCTCATAGTTTCATAACATTACAGTTCAACCACTAATGGACTATTTTATCAATGTCCTTACTACCTTTCAGGGCCTTGAACGTGTCAGTTGTGCTGTTGTCTATGCATTGTCACAACACTCAGATTTCATCAAAAATATCTTAATTTGTGTTCCGAAGAAGAGTGAAGGTTACGGCAGGGGTGGGCAAACTCAGTCCTGGAGGGCCGTTGTCCTGCAGAATTTAGCTCAAACCCCAATCAAACACACCTGAACCAGCTAATCAAGCTCTTACTATACGAGAAACTTACTAGGCATACCAGGTAGGTGTGTTGAGGCAAGTTGGAGCTAAACTCTGCAGGACACCAGTCCTCCAGGACAGAGTTTGGGCATCCCTGTCTTACAGGTTTGGAATAACATGAGGGTGAGTATTGACAGAATTTATATATATAAAGAGTTCCAATGCAAAAGCCTCTAAAAGCCATTTTGGTCAAAAATGAGACAACGAGTGAATGCTCTCTACACACAGTATACACACACAAACACACACACATAAAAACAATACATTACATTTCAAGTATTATGACTGAACATTAACCTAGATTCATAAAAGCTACACTACGTTACTTTTGGCCCTTTTTGGCACTGATGGCTTGAGGTGTATCTGCTTCCTAGTGCAAATGTCACTAACAACACCAAAACGCCTCACAAGAAGCACTCATGATATGAATGTTAATTTTTTTAATTTTGGAAAAAATAAAGAGTTTAGCTTTAATAAAAGCTTTTTAATGAAAAAAGAAAATATGATGTTAATTGTTAGTTTATGATACCTAATGCTTTAACTAAAGCCAGTGTATTAAACTTTATTGTAAAGTAACATTTGTTATTGAAACCTTTCAAAGAGCAATTTCAATTCACAGACTGATAGGCAGCAAAGCTAAGGACAGGAGGAGATTAAAAAGCGGGACCAACCCTTGTAGGCGTCCCAGGCAGATTGAGCGGGCTGTCCAGAAGGCGTACCTGAGCTGGTGAGGACGCTGAGAGGGGAGCTGGAGGTGGTCAGAGCACTGCTACCTGTAGGCGTGGCCTGTGTAGCACTCGCTGCTGCCGCTAATGCAGCCAGATTCTGCATGGCATTCAGACCTGCCACAGACAGCAGACTATCCATATCAAAACTGCACAACACTACACACCAACATTCGCACGCACATCCTCCTTTCATTAGCCTAAAAATAACAGGCAGTCTCAACTGATTTTATAAGCATGCTATATGACAGAGGTTTAAAAGTAACACCCGTCATTCTCTCTAACGGGTCTGAGTGGAGCAGAGAGCGTCAGACTCTCACCTGACATTGGATGGAGATTGTTGAGCGCATTTCCAGAGGATGCAGACTGTTGTAGAAGCTGCAAATAAAGCTAGACATTACATCAAAACAGAGAACAGAGAGAGTCAGGACTGCATCCAGGACTGTGATGGAGAGGAGAGGAGAGGAGAGGAGAGGAGAGGAGAGGAGAGGAGAGGAGAGGAGAGGAGAGGAGAGGAGAGGAGAGGAGAGGAGAGGAGAGGAGAGGA
>JAHKKF010529885.1:0-17871 GCA_019740295.1 Labeo calbasu | reverse complement strand
ACTTAATTTTCATTATTTGGCCATTTCTTTATGATAGAAAAACTACACCCACTGTAATTTCGCGAATATGTGGACACGTAAACTCAGAGTTAAACTTAAAGTTAAAATCGCGATATACAGTTTGCATATTGAGAAAGATACTGATGTATTCTCCTGTGTTTGCATAGATTTATTAAATTATATATCTTACAAATCTGATGAAATGGCACATGCTGCATTCCCAGATTAACATTATAATAAACCCAAACTAAAGAGATGGAGTTTGAGATGCTCCACACATGTAAATGATAACAGTTTGTAGCAGCATTTACTGTGAACGGAGCCGCTCCAAGATGCACATACGTAACCTAAACACTTGTAAATAATTAAAGCGTGTATATTAAACCTGCATTGCACATATGTATTTAATTGAATAGTAGCGTTTTAATATTTAATACGCGGAACGCACCACTTCCGGTATTTTGACGATTACTCAACACGGCAAAATGCAATCATTTTTTTTCAATCAAATACTCAAGGTACAATAGAGGTATCTGCAGCCCTAAAATAATTTCATTCTTCATTTTGTAGTATTGTGTCTTTATGTAAAGAGTTTTGGGCTGGTGTATAAAATACAGAATCTAATAGTGAAAAACATGTTTACTTTAGCATTATGTAGTAAACATGCACTAGCAGCCCTCACTGAAGGCCTCCTGAATGAACCCTGAATCAAACTGACACAAAAATACTGCATGACATTTACAATCACTGTACTCTCAGCTCTAAACAAACCAGTTAACCACTCATAAGATTTTACAAACCATACAGATTAATAAATGAAATACTAAACAAAAATAAAGAACATTCCACCCTTACACAATGACCATCAATTTATAAAGAATTTAGGGTATTAGCATGTAATCCAAATCAAGTTACGAAGCTAGAGTCACATTTGTACTCACACTGAGCTGGAACTCAAACTGCAATGGTCCACCATCATCTCTGGCAGAAAATCCAGCTTAAAGGAAGCCATTTTCTTCAGCACTTCACTAGTCAGTAAGTCTCAAAAAATGAACGCAGAATCCACAAAAACAGACTCTCTCACACTTAAAACACTAAAACAGCCACAGCGACTATCTGTCAAGTATGTCTCTCAAGGTTCACTCATAAGTTACATGGGAACAGCTGGGTAAGAAAGGGAAGCGTACACCTCATGGAGGCTGATCAGACCGCACAAAACTCAAATCGACAAAGAGACAACGATGAGGCTCGGCACTGTGCTGGATGACAAACACAGGCCGTAGCTCTGGTCACTGGGCTAGGACTGAGGATTAGGATGGGCCGAACAGGCCACTAAAAGCTGCACCCCTGCTCCCACAAAGGAAAGTGCTGATGGCGGGGGACTGTTTTGTGAGTTTTTCTCTTAGCAAAGCAGAACTGAGTGCAGTGTCAGATAAATAAACTGTCAGATTGATGCTGATAAGCGCGAGTGAGCGGCAGGAATGAATGGGGACGGGCAGCTCTCTGGTAATCCCTGAGCTGAAGCGCCCCCAGGACACAATCGGGCTCCAGCAGCGGGCCATGGACTGTACACTATTCCAGCATGGAGGGGTGGCGGAAGGGAGGGAGGAAAAGGCTGCTCAGGGTCATGCGACATGGGTCATGTTATAAGCTCGCAGTCAAAGGAGACAAACAAAACAAGCCGCAGGCAGGCTGAGCTCCACTATTTGGCTTTGTTTAGCATAAAAACACCAAGAGACCTATGTAACAAAACATTCTAACCACACTTAGTAACTTCCACAAATATAAATATTTAGTCTATAATACGCCAATTCATTCCGAATATAATACATGTAAAAATCACACATAGAGCAATATATAACACCCTTACAAAAGAGAGAAACTAAATGTTTCAGCAATTAATTAGAATGCAATCATTTGATTTCAACCTCAATGGACTGTCAGACATTCAAACAGACCATGACATCATCGCTAGCCATGCAGTGACATCTGGTGGGCTGCACACTGCAGACATGGTGGTTACTATTTAGAAAAAGGAGCTATCACAAAAAAAAGCTATTAAGTAATTTTCTCTTCTCATCCCCGCTTCAAAAAGAAGCCGCTTGATTGAAAGATTTGTCTCCCACTGAGGGAAAACCTGTAGATGGAGGGTATCTTCATACCCGTGGGGTGAAAAGACATGAAGTGAATGTGTTCTTACCCGCCAAGGGCAGGTACTTCCACAGCAGGAAGGGAAAGCTCGCATTGAGGTTGCCCGTGCTGCGCTGTGGTCAGGTAGAGGGCTTCGGCGTCGATGCTATCCATCCAGTGCCTTTGTCAAACGCTACAGAAACACACCAAACATTACAGGACACACACATCAGACACACGTACACACAGGTAAACACACACTGAAAGGGGAAAAAAGAAAGAACAAGAGAGATGTCTTCTGACAGAATAGACAGCATGCAAACCGCATGTCACAAAACTGCATGCACACAGAAAACACATATGTGGGAGAACAAGACAGCACTTCCTGGATGAAGTTTGTAGAGGCTCGAACGCAAATGTTTCTCACATTGTAAATAAAACAAACTGGTCTACGTATTCAAATTCAGACCACACCAGCTAGGAGCTTGTTAAATATTGTTTTATGCATGTTGTTAAGCCCAAAGTATAATTTCTATTTACTTTTAACAAACAGGGTGTGCAACACTGTGTAACTCTGCTGACAAAATATGACATCTCACCTACCAACTCTGTAGCAAAAAAGCTTCACGTATCAGATCTGTGGTCAAAGCAACTATAATTGATACGGCTGTAACTAAATACTGGTGTTTAGAGTACTCGCATTCTGTACAATTTATCAAAATATAAATATGCACACAGGACCACATGGGACCAAAATAGGATCTTGGTTTCAAAAGAGACAAAAACAACCTGAAGGACTATTTGGGGCTACATTTTAGCTACTTTGAATAGCTTTCTAAATGTAACCAATGATATAATCTGTACCATAACCTGAGGCATGTTTTTGTGCCATAAAGTAAAAATATCCCTTATTATAATAATAGTAAGAGGGATTTAAATGATGAAGTCACAGAAAGAAACTTAAACAGATAAATTTACAATAAATACACCTTAATCTAAAACAGACCCTAATAAAACAGACATAAAGGATGAGCAACACTTAACTAGATGTACTTTCACATGAACCATCAGAACAAAATTCACTAGAACGAAACATGTGAGAGACTGAATGCATCGCAACACTGGAAAAGCTACACTTCTTCTAAACTAGTAAGGTCCATGAACTGCAAACTAGTAGCACCTCAGCTTTTGGTTAGCTACTTCCCATTGCTGTGCACACCAATGATTTATCATCCCTTTGAGAAACTCATGCCATGCAGCTGTGATGTGGCTTCTGACCTTGGAGGCATAGCGAGAATGCTCCAAGAAGACCATAGGCCATGCCATGTTTTAATGACTGCTGAGTGACTGTGTGGCTTATTCATGGACTGTCTATGTAAGGCAGTGTTATAGGCCTTTGGGGTGGAGGGTGGAGGGGCAGAGCATATGGTCAGCACAGTTCATCTAACAACAAACTCACTCTCGAACACTGGCACAGACAGACAGCACTGTAGACAAATGGAGTTATACTGAAGCATCTGGAACAACCCAGCAGCTGAAAATACATCACACACACAGCTGACTGATTGGGGAGGAGGGTGAGGGGGTAATACAGATGGACAGTTACAAACCACCCATCAGTCATTCATTATGAAGCACCTCAATCCTGTTTCTCTCTGTACTACAACAAAAACAACAACTTATACTACTACATCCTAATCAGAGCAGCACTCTGTGCCAGCAGTTCAGAATGCCAAGGGTCATAAACCAGTGACCTACACGCACAGCTCACTCACTGTCCAAAACAGAAGGTTACTTTAAGGCAGAAGTTAAAACAGCTACAGTATTACTGGAACTAGAATATCCAAGTGTAGCAAAGAGTGTCTAAATAATTCTAAGGGAGTTGTTAATCAACTAAGTCCTGGTTCACTTCACTGCCTTGAGTGTATATTTGATTTCTGTGATGTGCAGGGCATTAGATGCCACAGCAGCATTTCAAAATACAGAAAGTGTCTTTGCCAAGATCCAAAGCAGCTTAGAGAAATCAATCAGGTATGAAAATCAGTTGCTAGTGCATTAACCTTCCATTAACTCCTGAAAACCACACGCGCATACTGGAAGCTTCACAAGCATGATTTTTACCGTTATGTAGAGGAGAAAGCCAAGTATTCACACTAAAGCCAAAGCTTCACATTAAAGTGGCCCAGGGTTGAAAATTAACAAAGGCCTGTGGCAAAAATGTCACCAAAATTAACACAAATGACCCATAAATTCAAGACAAGGGGGTAATTAAATGTGAAAACGCTGGAGCAGCTGTTGAGTGTGCATGCTTGCGAATTCCCTCATCATAAACAACACAGTGAAGATATAATGTAAATAAAAGATTATTTCATAGCTTCAGCAATTACAATCTGAGTTTTTGCATAACTTGTACTTGATTTGGCTAACGTCATGGACTGACAGGTTTGTCTGCAAAGCCAGAATGTGACGTGCTCAAACCGAAACAAAAATGTTTTATACTGACTTCTATCTCAATATTAATAATCATTATTACAATATAATGACCAATAATCTACAATAATGATTTTTGTAATAATATTGCAGCCCTATGAGCTCCTGTTTTTACATGCAGAATTTAGACAAATTTTAAAGTCTATTGCTACTGACAACAGTTTAAAATATTGATTAAAGTAATTGCATAAATGTAAGTATTTGACATTGAAGACAACACTGTATGGTTTTAATAACAATGTGATAAAAACTGCTTTCACAAATGTAAGAAATGCCCCTGGAAATCAATTACAGGGGGCAAATATTGCCCCTTAATGGAAAAGTTAATTTCTGATTCTAAAGTGGTCATATTATAAAGGTACTGTTTTATTTTGTCTCCAAGTTCCACTTGCATGTTAGTATTTGTACTTTGTTTTTAGCTCATATTACCCAAAACATCCCAGGCTAAGGAGGAACAGACTGTTCTGTATAGACTTGTTCAGGTTTAGAAAGGTGACAAAGAACACAAGCAGCCAGTCTATAGGGTCTCTATACTGATGCATTCTTTTGCTACACATTCAGAAATATTTAATAACTTACTCTACACCAGCGAAATATTATGTGTAGTCTAACTAGGCTAACTGGGATGCAGGCCCATTTCACACAGCACATGAATGTAGACAGTCAAAGTCTGGATAGTTTACCCAAATATTAAATGTGTGTCAAATGTGGTCAACACGGTAAAGCTTGGCCATGCTTGTCTGATGCACAAAAACTCAATATTTTAGCCAAAATGCGTCACAGTGAAGTGCATCCACATGCTAATTGTATGTCATGCTTCGGTCGATGATTTCACCCTTTCCAAACTATTTAGCCCAAAACCGAAAAACATTTTTTGGTTGCTGAAATGTCTGTGCATCGCTAGTGTTTGCCATATTAGATGCGCTCTGTGTGCATTGATCGATATGTGAATAAAGGCCTAAATTAAATGTCTTCATCATATAAAGTGTCTCTTCAGAAGACTTTATTAATCCACTCAATTCATATGGATTTCTTGATCAATTCATATGAATTATGCTACCTTTATGAACTTTCTGAAGCATCAAAGTTTTGATTGTGTGGACTTTCAATGGATGGACAAAAGTGATGAGAGAATATTAGAAATCTCTTCATTTGTGTTTCAATAACAAATAAAAGTCTTATGGGTTGGAATAACACGACAGTAGGTAATGATGGCAACTCATTTTTGGATAAAATATCTCTTCAATGTGTGCATCTGAGGGAGATCTCAAAAGCATGCATTTAAAACAGATTTTTGTGTTTTAGTCTCACTAAGATGGTCTTTTTGGACTGAGAGGGGAATTGAATTAGCTGCATTTCAAAAGATAGAGAATTATTAGATTTCTCATGATATGGCCTTTAAAGACTCAACCATATGGCAGTAGAAAGTGCTTTGCGGCCATTTCCTGTTTTCTTTCGGAACTGTTCGTCAGTTTTGGACTGTTAGAGTGAGACTCATCCTGCCTCCTGCAGAATCACCCATTTCACTGCCAAACTAGAGAAAACTCTCATCACAGCCAAATCAACCTCTGACATCAGCAACCCTTCCTCATAATAAACTCCTGCTCAAAGTCATGACAAACGGAAAGCCTAGCTCTGTCTGAGGATACTGAAATGTTCATAATAGCTGCACAGACAAAATCAACTATGATACAGACCAAACACTAACCACTAAAGCATCACAAACAGTAAAGCCACGCATACTACAAAACATAATCCCTTCACTACATACATTACAAAAAGAAAAAACGCAAATAAAACAAGAGCGTCATATATTGGAGAGGTATAAGGTATAGGAATTATTATTTGGGGACTTAATGGCATTCATTAGCCACATTAGCAGCAGCACAAACGGGAATGTTCCCGACAGGTGCTGCTGACCTCCATGTGGTAACTCCCTCCTGGAGAGCGTTGTCACGATTTAACAGCTGCCATGGCACAGCAACTGTCAGACATGAACTTACTACAGCGAAATCTAACAGAAGTCAAAGCCAAAAAGCGTTTTGCCTTAAAGCATTAGTATGTTAAGTACAAAACGAAACTGAAGACTTTCAGTAGCTCAGTACGAGTATTTTGGTCTCCTCATGAGTCTCTTAAAGGTGAAGCTGGAGATGATTGATGGCTTCTTTAAAGAGCCTGCACTCTGACACACATCCCTTCCCCCTGTAACGGAGACATAAACCCCCTTGACGTTGCGCTAAGCGCTTGCAAACTCACGCCTATAATTGCGCTGTACACCCTCCAGTCGAACACACTTCTGAAAACCCTCAGTATTTATGTAAATACAGATAAATATGAGCACAGAGACTGTTGGAATTGCCAGCCCGCAGTTGCAGATAATAGAGGTGTTGCCATGCAGGACAAAAATCCAACTGCAAAGAACGACCCACCGTAGCAGCATCAACACACAAGAGTGTGTGTGTGTGCGCGCACTAACAAGTAACCAAGGAAACCGTTTGTCTTCAATTCTGAGCACTAAACAGTAAGGAACAGAGAGTTCATTTCATGCAATTTTGCTTCATGCAGCTCCCTAATAGCACAACATAAATTGACGGAAATGAAGATGCAAAATCCTGAACGACATAGGACCTCCGCATGTGTGACTAACACTTTATCACAAGCTGACATTAACTGACACTAATTATCCAAACTATAGCAGCACTGTAGTATAAGAGTTTACAGATATGACACTGGTGCCTCTCATTAAAAGTTCATGTTCTAGAAACTACAAGCACCGAACGTCCAAACAGTCTGAGGAACACAGGCCCCAACTGCTCATTTCTACAAGAGAGAAACCGAAGTTCAAGAACCACTGCTTTTGTTTTACACACTGTAATTCTCATCAGGGAACTCATCTGTGACCTCTCAAACTAATCTATTGGCTTTGCGTGCGATGTCTAATGATTCAAGTCAAATCGTGTTCTGAGCGCCAGTCATTTGAAATACGAATACCTACCTTTCCCACATTCACGCATGACATTGTGATGTCTTGCTTAACAAAAAGTCCATTGTAACACATCCTAACACAAAAGTGAGAAGCACTTACCCTCTCTGTGGCCTTGCTTTTCTGAAATGTTGCTCCCGTCAATCTGTAGAAAGAACAGCCGCATGGTTAGACTGGCAGTTTATCAATGAACATCTGTGGTGATTCCCAGTATCTGTGGACTTGCTGTCCTTTACCTCCGTTACCGTGCTGAGAAAGACACAGGGGCTAATTTGCTGTCTTCGTGTATTATTTATACTGGCTCTATTAGACTTGGGTTTTTTCCTTTACAATCAAGCCACGGAGACGGACAGATCTTACAAGAGTCAATGCTGCACATCCTGCCAATGTCAGATAAGGCGTGAACAGGTCGGTTACAACTGGTTTTATCTAATGTATGTAATGCAAAAGCACAATACAGGCAAATATTGCCCCTCTATGTACGTTCATATAACCCTTCAGTGCAACATTTCCATTTTACGCTCACAATGCTGGCTGTGTTTCTTCTGAATGGTTACCTGTATGTCAATGTATGTTAGTTGTGGAAAATTATGCTTAAACATTGTGGCTAAAATATTCCATTATCTTCACCTAACAATGTCAGCTAAAAGCAATCATCAAGCAAAATGGACTTTCTCGCCCTTCATGCCAGTGGTCCCATTCAATAGCATGTTGTCTTTTCCCTGAAAAGCTTTTACCTTCAAGGTTTTTTTAATAATCAAACTACAACTAAAAGCAACAGTGTTAACATGATAAAGCATTCCCAATAGAACACAGTCTACATTAGATTACAACTGCATTAGTCACTAAACGGCGACTTTATGGATTCCTCAAGTCATTTTCAGAGAGATTTGTGCATTACACCTATACAAAGGTTTTGGCTTCGAAGTAAAAACACAATCGTCCATTATGAAGCTCTTATCAACTGATAGTGATAGTTCACGTGACAGTCCTGAAGAGCAGCAGCTTTCTGTTCAACAGGCCTCTGAGCTCAAAGCAGCAGGCCAGATACTAACATTTTTCACCAAGTTACATATAACTTCACCCGTTTTATTGACAGACTTAGTGAAAACAAGCTGCTTTATGAACACTTACAAATTAAGCTATACAAACATTAACAATGAATGCGATAACCTCAGAAGCAGTTACGTATGGTGCATTTACATTATATTAGCACGCTAGCGTTGAAACAAGAAAGTAAAAGCTCTCAGGAAAAGACATTTCTATTCGCAGCCAGTGCTCGAAGTCGTAAGACTAACTTTTGCTGGGATTGATACCTCCTTTTGATCGATATGAGATTAAGCCACAAAGTTGCATTTTACTTGCACAAGAAGCTTTTTAGAAATGGGAGCACATAACAGGCCTTCTGAGCAAAAACTTAACACTACTACTATACTAACACACTTGCTGCGTTCACAGACGTGTTCATTTAGCTGGGGAGTGACCATGCGTTTTCCAACAGGACCTCTAACGTTAGTTTGTTCCTTTCCAGAGCGATCGCACTGAAAATACATGCGATGTAAAGACCGCATGTGCAACACAGGGAGCGACCTGTCCGAGTCCTGCTCATCACCTGCATCTTTTTAATTGCTTTGCATGGTTACATTTGTCAATGATGCTAAACTTAGCAGGACAGCTGGAACAGCGCGCCGAAGTTACACAAGTTTACATAACTCTCGACGCAACCGTGCATGCACAACTGATCAAACGATATCTATTTGCTACATGAGCCCCGTGGGCGCACGGTGGTCTATCTTGCTCTTACATAATGACGCATGTTAGCGCGTGCTAGCGACCGTAAACAACCACCAGTTAGCTCGCACTGCTACAACCATGAACAATCAACACTTACCCTCGATGCCCCCTTTTGCAAACGGAGGAAACTGAGTAGGTATGGTGTGCTGACACGGGGGAATGATTGTGCAGTGGGATTTGTGAGTTAGTAGTTTTCTCTGATTACGTCTTCCCACGACAACCTACTTTCTGGGTAGAAGAGGGACGGTGCAAAATGGCTGTCTTTCCTGCATGCACCATCACATTTATTAAAAGGGGAGTGGGGTGGAGCCTCTGTCGAAATGTATTGGACAAATGTGTACTTTTGGTGTCATAACGTTGATAGACGCGACTATAATAATGATTTCTGGTTGTTGTTTTGATGTAAATTCCCATATAAATACTTAAAACAACAACTAAAAGCAATAGGTTAGAACACGTTCCCCCTTCTCAAAGGCGCAGATGTGAGTTTCTCTCACGTGGTCGCTCAAGTCAATAAAAGCCCAAGAGGTCTGCGTGTGTGATATGGAGATAAACATCAAATGTGTTTAACTGCCGGACTGGTTAATGTGACGTGTGCTTTTAATGTCTGTGCAGTTGTGTTTGTATTTTTATGGCTTTAATAGTAAAATTTATTATGTAATGCATTTGCAATGCCAACAATCATAAGGAAACACAAACACACTGTAATAAGGACATGAACAACGTTTACATGCACAAAACTGTACAACTAATGTCCATATGCTGACTTTATCCTTAAAAAAGGGGTTTGCATTCTATTGAATTACTGTGCATCCCTGCTGAAAAAAAAACCAAAACAAAAACAATAGACATCACAAAATTTCTAATGGTTTCACAGGTTATAATGGGACTTATATGATTACGTAATTTGGATTATGTAATCAAAAATTAAGTACTTGTAGTAATTAGATTAACATTTTAAAATACTCTTAATCAGGTTACAGTTACTTTTTATGTATTATATGATTACATGATATTACATAATTATTCATAATTTATTGATTCTCCCTAATTCCTCTTTTTCATCTTTTACATTTTCCTTTCTAAAATAGCCAACTGCTTGTATACATTCAGAAAGTCTTAAGGTTTTGTGGACATTCGCACAAAGATCAGTCATTAGTCAGTTGGCGACACAGCATTTGACCACTGGATTTACAAAAATCATTTCAGGTTTAAGAAGTGTTTCAACATTGCATCAACTACTAACGAACACACTGATTATTATTTGAATTATCACTCTGTAGGTTATTTGACTATGTATTTCTATGTCTTTGGAAGGCTTTTGTCATTTAAACACATTAAACTGCACAAATTCACAAACGTTTTTGTCATCTGAGCCTCTTTCAATTAGTACATTTACTTGAAGTACCTCTGTGATTTTACAATAAATATTTTAATAATTAAGTATCACATTTGCATGTTCACTGGTTCTCTGACATTGGTTATGGCCACATGACATGCAGGTAAACAAATAAAAAATTTTTTTAGAAAGTTTCTTTGTTAATTTTAAATAAAATATTTTAATTTAACATTTTTTATTATTTAATTAATAATTAGTTTTTCATTAAACTCATAAACTCTCTCCAGTTTGTTCACAAACACCAGTTTAGGAAACCTTAACGTAATGTAATGTTTAATGCACTTCATTAGCATTAAGCATGGAATACATTTTCTTACTCTTTGTATTTTTTATGTCAATATGGTACAATATTATCCGATTTAAATGAGTGTAATGTACGAGTTAGGTCAAAAGTAATCAAAAAGTAGTGTGATTATATTACCTAAAATGTGTAATGCAATTACATTACTAACTACATTTTTTTTATAGTAATTTGGAATCAGTAACAGAGTACAATTTGTAACTAATCTACCCAGCTCTGGTGGCTTGTTAAAACCACCAAATCATAATGGAACATGTCCCAAAACACACTACAGAAAACAATTTTTAATGGTTAAAAGTTGATGGTTTGTATTTAATTATTTTTTGTAATGGTACATATTGTATTTGTAGTGGAAACCAAGAATTTCTGTGATGGTTTCTTTTGGTTTTTTTACTGCCTTTTTTACACTGCATTGTAGTATTTTGGACAAGTATACTTTATAAGTGGATGCATTGATGTTCATTTCATAAACATTAACACAGATGCACGACAAACTGCAAAATGACATAAGACTCTTACAATTGTAGGGCCAGATTTTAATTTCAAGTCTTCTAAAACAAAATGTGTTTCTTCTACATCAGTGGCATCTGATCAACGGCTAATGGGTCGGTGAATTTATACCCTGTCCAAATCTGTGTCCAGCCAATTAACCTCCAAAACAGAAGATGGCAGTGTTGAGGATCTGTAACAGGCGTCGAAGAAAAAACTCGTCTCTTTTATGTTTGGTTATGTAGGAGTAGTGAGAATGAAACTCATGTGACACGTTTGAAGTTGTACGTGTAGTTCGTTTACATGAGGAACGATGTCGAGTTACCTAGCAAGGATTTTATTTTATCCCACACTCGCTTACAATGTTGTCATGGAAAAGATCACTTCCAGGCATTGGTATAACCGCGTGGACCATACTGTCATTCTTGGTGCTCTTCCATTCAGGTCAATGACAGATGAGGTAAGATTTGCCATGTGCAATAATTATGATTATTATATTGATCTTACCATTTTTATATATATATAAAAAACCACATTATCAAATTCCAGTCCTGTTTCAGGACTCACCTAATGCTTATTGTCTCGTCTGGCATTAGTTGGTCCAACAAGAGAAAGTCAGGGGAGTTATTACTATGAATGAAGAATATGAGACAAAATATTTCTGCAATTCAGCTGAGGTGAGTATCTCTGCCAGCTCTGTCATTCATTCCCAACCATAATCATATATGTCAATGTACAACTAAGGATGTTTTTTTCCCTGTTGATTATATAACAGGAGTGGCGAGCTGTTGGAGTTGAGCAGATCAGACTCAGCACAGTGGACCTGACAGGTGTTCCCAGCCTAGAGCACATTCACAAGGGTGTGGACTTTGCCTTGAAACATCGAGAGCAGGGCACCAGTGTCTATATTCACTGCAAGGCTGGCCGCTCACGCAGTGCAACTATTGCAGCCGCATACCTCATTAGGGTGGGTATGACTCTGCATACATCATAAACAATAACAAAACCAGCAGCACTATATACCAATGCTCTATGTCACAGGTCATCACAGTGAACAGTGATTGTCATTGTGTGGTTGCATATTTTTTGGTACTAAATTCATGTAGCATTTATAATCTTTTGTTGGTGGGAATTTTTGGGGAGGGAAAACTGATATATAGGTCATTTCAAGTTATGCTGATCACTTCTCTATGTAAAAACCACATATGCAGAATTCAAAGGGACTTTTTTATACCTAAGCTTGTCTTTTTTAAGAACCATACACAATTCCACTGAGACACATACAATATATTCTTCATGAATTTGTTCCTTTAGGACAGGTTAGGGGTAGTCCTTATTTAAAGGAATTTAATCATTAAATTAAGTCAAGTAGTTTGTAAGTTGTTTTTACATTCCTGTTGTAAAATGGTGATATTAAATGTTTAGCTGTTTACATCTTACCTCACACTTAGTGCTGTAAGATCACTGAGGCAGATCAGACTAGAAATGTAACTTAACATTTATTTTCCATTTACAGCTGCACTGTTGGCGTCCAGAGGAGGCCTGTAAGATGCTGGCCTCAGTCCGGCCTCATGTGCTGATCCGCTCGGCCCAGTTTGACATTCTGCAAGAGTACTACAAGCAAGTGTGTGCTTCAGAGTCCATCTAGAAGAAACACAGTGTACAAATGCTGACAATAATGCTAACTCTGATATACTGTAGAGCCTTTATAAGTTGTTTTTCCTTGTTGGAGTGTGTATTTTTCTATATATTCTTTCAAGAATTGGTGCACTGTACATAAAAGCAGACTTAAAGCTATTATAACGTCCATCTGGATCAACAGTTACATTGTGAATAAAACAATATTGTTGTCATTTCTATTACCTCAGATGTTTTAGACGAATTGTGAATTTACAAATATTATTTATTTTTGATTGAGTTAGTGATGTAATGTTTTTAACTTTTTTTTTTTTTTTTTTTTAAATTTGGAGCTTTTAACTGGATTCTTTGCATTAGAAGCTGTTAAAAACTGCATCTGGTAAATAGTCTTTTGTTTCTTTGTGCATGTTATCAATAAGGTCATGATATTTTATAATTGTAAACAGTAGGTTTGAAAGAAATCCTGTCTTGGCAACTTATTTTTATGATTATATACTATAATGAAATAGAGAGAGTCCATTTGCAATACATTTTAATAAATATGATGACAAACAACAAGTGATGGTCTTTTTAGTGAAATACAGGGTCAGTGTTTTTAACCATGGAAGGTGTACCATACCATATTTGAGACGAATTTTAGTACCTCTTAACTTTTCAACACGATCAAAATGTTGCTCAAACATCTGTTGTTTACATTCGAATCTATTACATGCTTTGTGTCCTCTGAGTGACAGATTGATAGTTCATATGTTTTTAATAAGTTAAATGCTTTTTAGTCCAAATCTCGTTTATATACATTACAATCAGAATTTTGTATTACTTGCTTACATATATAACAGCTGCACCAAATTGCATACTTTTGGTCAGATTGTGCTTTTGAAAAAAAAAAATTGTGTATTTTTGTGAGTTCTGAATTCTCACTATATGTGACCCTGGACCACAAAACTAAGTAGCACAGGTATATTTATAGCAAAAAATAAGTAGCACAGGTATATTTATAGCAATAGCCCAAAAAATACATTGTATGAGTCAAAATGACAGATTTTTCTTTTATGCCAAAAATCATTAGGATATAAAGTAAAGATCATGCTCCATGAAGATATTTTGTAAATTTCCTACTATAAATATATCAAAATTTAATTTTTGATTAGTAATATGCAATGCTAAGAACTTCATGTGGACAACTTAAAAGGCCATTTTCTAAATATTTTGATTTTTTTTGCACCCTCAGATTCCAGATTTTCAAATAGTTTTATTTAACGATCTATCCTATCCTGTTCTGTCCTAACCATACACTGAAAAGCTTATTTATTCGGCTTTCAGATGATGTATAAATTTCAATTTTAAGAAATTAACCGTTATGAATGGTTTTGTGGTCCAGGCTCAAATATCTTATGTCTCGTATAGAGCCATGAAAGCCTGATGTATCAAATATGAAACAAATAATAAAACACTTATGCAAACTTTTTAAAAATATGATTTTATATTTTGTCTTAAGGTCAATTTAACTATTTAAAAATCGACTATTTTCTGACTATTATTTCATATGTCAGGCTATACAGAGTGTATGGGCTCGATTGTGCCGCCTGAAGATGGCAGGAGCGCACTGCGAAATGCACTCGTACCGTCAGCATCAGTAGATCCCGCGAGGAAGGACGCGGTGAGGGACTAAAGATGGCGGCCTCCTTGGTTAGATTTGTCCGCAGCGGTTTTGGAAGAAGTCTAAACGGTAAGAAATAAGCAATGGCAGTATTATCCACTTCGTAATGAATTATGTACATAATCACCATTATTGTCACTGTACAGGACCCACAACTCGCTGTTGTTTAGGTTTTTCTTCGGTGTTGACCTTTCCTCTTGCTCTAGCAGGCAATGCAAATACACTGAACGCTAATGACAGTGTCGAAATTAACACTAGAGAGAATGATTTTTAAGTTATTTTTGCAAAGTTGCAGAAATGTCATCATTTTGAATTTTGTCGGACATTTACTAACGTTACTATTTTTGATGGTTTAATTTGAACGTCATAATAGCAGCTCTATAATGTAATGCATTAATTTCTCAATCTCTCTCATAGTTGCTAGACAGAGCGCTGCGATTGTCCAGACAAGAACAACGACAACTACAACTGAAACCAGACGTGAGTAGATTTGTGAAATTGGGTTTGTCGTTGTTGGTAACGGGCCGTGTTGTTGATGTTTCATGTTTAGTGTCATGTCTTTTTTGCATTAGCTACTGTAAGGCCCAAGGATCCAGTCACGCACACTCAGCTCTCAGAGTTTGGAGAATACATTGCAGAGATTCTCCCCAAATATGTGCAGCAAGTTCAGGTAAGTTTTTCTCATATTTATCGTTTTCATTTGACAGATTAGTGATATATTGAAGGTGCACTCTGCAGTCCTTTAGAAATGGTTCTCGCATTTACAGCCTTTTGTTTGAATTCTAGGTGACCTACTTTAATGAGCTGGAGGTAATGATCCACCCAGAAGGGATTATACCTGTTCTCACCTTCTTGAAGGATCACACAAACGCTCAGTTCAACAACATGATTGACCTGACAGCCGTCGATGTTCCTACAAGGCAAAACCGCTTCGAGGTGAGCATGCTTACATCTTCATTTTTTTTATGCATTATTTCTGAAAGTATATTTATGTAAAAATAACACAAAAAGTGCAAACTTTCTCCCATACATACTGGATGGGAGAAGTTATTAGCATGGGAAATACTCATCCACTCCAATATTTCTTTTTCAGATTGTGTATAATCTGCTGTCCCTGCGCTATAATTCTCGTATCCGAGTGAAGACCTACACTGATGAGCTGAGTCCTCTTGACTCCTCTGTGACTGTGCACCAGGCAGCTAACTGGTATGAGAGAGAGGTATGTGTCTCACTGTAATCAGCTGAGGTTTCATGAACAAGTTTTGAGCTTTGTATACTACAGACTACAAAAATAGATGTCTGTTTGATCTACAATGTACTCAGACTCATGCAGTGGAGCCCCTGAGCTATTTCCCACCTGTTATGAGACACTGCAGACTGCGAATGTCTAGTCAATGGTCCATGAGATCATGCAGCATAGCTGTGGTTGCGTGCAGATGTTATGTCTGTTTTGTCAGATTTTAGAGTGTTCTTTCTTTGTAGTGTTCTTTTGTTCTGAAATAATATTTCATCACAGATTTGGGACATGTTTGGAGTTTTCTTCGCAAACCATCCAGATCTGAGACGCATCTTGACAGATTATGGATTTGAAGGTCATCCATTTAGAAAAGACTTTCCTTTGTCTGGATATGTTGAGGTAAATGCACAGAATATGAGCAATGTGTTACTGTTTACTGAATGCTGTCTCTGTCTCTCATAATTTTTTTTTTGTTCAACTTTAAATGCTTTTTTTTGAGCAATCTGTTCATCAGAAAAATCCTGAATCCTTTCAGTATTGATTAGAATAAGAAATATTTCATGAGTACCAATCAGCACATTACAATAATTTCTAAAGGATCTTGTGACACTAAAAACTTATAACTATTATAAAACTTATAAAAATATATTCAAATAGACAACAGTTTTTTTTGTTTTGTTGTTGTAATAGTATTTTACAATATTACAAATGCAGCCTTGATGAACATGAGAAACTTCTTTCAAAATTACTATTTTTTTTTTTTAATAGCAGTCTGAATTCAATGGTACAGAGCAATTATGCAGTTTTAATTTCAAACATGACATGTTCAATATATTTCTTCTCCAGGTACGTTATGATGATGAAGTGAAGAGGGTTGTGGCTGAACCTGTTGAGCTCGCCCAGGAGTTTCGTAAGTTTGACTTAAACAGTCCATGGGAAGCGTTCCCCGCATACCGTGAGCCTAAAGATGCCCCTAAGCTGGAGTCTGGGGATAAACCAGCAAAGTAACCCCACCTCTCTGTGCTGTGACCCTTGGGATTTCTAATCATACCCTCTGACGAATCCTCAAAACGTATTTATGTAAATAAGACCCTGTGCTACATCTAAATAAAAAAATAAAAACGGTTCCTGTTTCTGCATATCGTTTCTTATTTATACATTTTTTGCAAACATGTCTACCACTTGACACTAGTTAAAAAATTTTGACAGTTGCACAAAAATAAGGTCTTTTAGAAATTTAAATCAAGATTATGCATTTATATTCTACAATGTTTAAGAATTTTATGTTAAAATTTTTTTAAAAAAATTGTCAAGAATGCAGGAAAATATACCACATACAGGTGCATCTCAGTAAATTAGAATGTCGTGGAAAAGTTAATTTATTTCAGTAATTCAACTCAACTTGTGAAACTCTTGTATTAAATTCAGTGCACACAGACTGAAGTAGTTTAGGTCTTTGGTTCTTTTAATTGTGATGATTTTGGCTCACATTTAACAAAAACCCACCAATTCACTATCTCAACAAATTATAATATGTTGACATGCCAATCAGCTAATCAACTCAAAACACCTGCAAAGGTTTCCTGAGCCTTCAAAATGGTCTCTCAGTTTGGTTCACTAGGCTACACAATCATGGGGAAGACTGCTGCTCTGACAGTTGTCCAGAAGACAATCATTAACACCCTTCACAAGGATGGTAAGCCACAAACATTCATTGCCAAAGAAGCTGGCTGTTCACAGAGTGCTGTAT